>JAMPIV010016120.1:0-189166 GCA_024509875.1 Oreohelix idahoensis
TTTTGGTGGGGCGCCGTTCGAATATATTTTGTGTTCGTTTATTATTATTATAGGTAAATTGCTACCCCTGTCCACAGTTAATATATATTTGATTGCTCCAGCGGTCGCTCATAGTACTGCTCGTTATCCCGTTACATCCCGGGTAAAATCTCTCACTTTTCATAGTTTTGTTCCCTCTATCACAACACGCATACAGGTTCTCTACCTGACCAATGAGGAACTAAAACAGTCTTCTTTTTAAAACGAATTCGACATCTTTTAATAACTGAAATTCTTTGTAGCATGCATACTCGTTATTCATGATTAATCCTTATTTATTAATTTTCTCCGTACATATTACTTTTAATTCAAGAGTATTCATGCTCTTGTACAAACCCTCTCCTGTCAGAAGGTACACACTTCGTAGTAGGTCCATACTGGAACTTAAAAAGAAAACACAGCCAAAAACCACAGCTGTCACAAAGTGCAAGGTTTTACTTCACCTTGGCCATACACATATCAACACAAACTCTGACGTCATTTTCCGGTGCGCCTCATTTTCAATAAATATCCCAAATAGTGCCGCATTTATCAGCACTAACTCAAACTCAATAAATCTAACATGTGGTGTGCATGGGCAGACACCACATATTACCCCCCCCCCTTCCCCCCTTGCGCGCTACTGGAAACTGCAGGTTTCCAGGTCATCATTAACTATACTTAACTATAATGATAAAAAGGAAAATCAAATTCAAGTAATGAGTGAAATGATATCACGATGAGTGAAATGCAGTTAAAATATGTGGCAACAACTTGTGAGCAACATATTAATGCTACGAAAATATCGCTATATAATCTATCCATCAATTGATTATGAACATAAACAATGTTTGTTGTCACTTCTTGTACCCAGGACAGTTACATAGTTCAATGTATTACTCTTGATAGAGTGTCCGCGATTACATTATTATGTCCTTCTATATGGACGATATCAAAGTCATACGCTTGCAACTGTAATGCAAATCTCGTAAGTCTTGCACTTGGTGATTTACAGGTTTGCAGATACGTTAATGATCTCTGATCTGTCATTATAGTAAAATGCGTACCTACCACATACTTTTGAAGTTTATTCAAAGTCCATACTATACCCAACAGTTCTCTGTCGAAAATAGAGTATTTAGATTCGGCTTCCGATAGTTTCCTACTCAAGTAGTAGATCGGATGAAACTTGCCATCAAAACTTTGTCCCAAACACCCGCCTATTGCGTGGAGCGAAGCATCTGTTACAACAATAAATGATCTTTTTAAATCTGGCAGTCTTAATATCGGATACTGTGAAAAATGAGTCTTAATGTTTTGTAATGCCTGGTTACATTGTTCTGTCCAAACTACTTTGTTAGGCATACCTCTTTTAGTTAGATCAGATAAGACAGCAGTCAAAGACGAGAACCTTGGAATAAACTTGTGGTAAAAATTCACCAATCCTAATAGACTCCGTACTTGCTTCTTTGTAGTTGGGATTGTAAGATCAAGTATGCGTTTTAAATTAGATTCATCAGGTTGTATTACATGTCTGCCAATTTTGTGTCCTAGAAATGAAATTTCCTTGAATCCAATTTCTATTTTGGATGGACGGGCTGTGAGATTGTGTATTCTTAGTGTCTGGAGTAAAGATTGTATCCCATCTACATGTTCTTCCCATGTGTCATGAAACATGCAAATGTCATCTATATAAGATATTAGGTCATAACGGCTCCCAAATACTCGACGCATCATCCGTACAAAAGTTGCAGGCGCATTTTTGAGCCCAAAACACATGACATTGTATTGGAACAAACCCTTCGATGTTGCAAATGCCGTCAATGGTTTACATTCTTCGGTCAAAGGGATCTGCCAATACCCTTTTGATAAATCGAATTTGCTAAAGAACGTAGCGGAAGCTAAACGAGGTAGCAGGTCTTCCAGCAAAGGCATTGGTTCAGAATCTGATATCGTGACTTTATTTAGTCGACGGAAATCAATGCATATACGAATGGATTTGTCTTTCTTCCGTACTGCTACCATCGGAAAACAAAATGGAGAATCTGATGGAGAGATTATCCCCATTTTCAACATATTGTCGACCTCACTATCAACCTGCTCTCTGATATGCAAAGGAATTGCATACGGTCGTAACTTAATCGGAGTGGGATCCGATAATTTTATTTCGTGAGAAATAATGTTAGTTCGTCCAGGTAGATCAGACAACACATCTTCAAAAGATTTCAATAGATTGAGAATCTGATTCTTCTGATCTGAAGGTAAATCGTTACAAATGATTACATCCTTCCAAGTTTCAGAGGCTTGGATAGGTACCACAGGAAAATCAAGCGGTACATCCGCGAAACTAGTTGCTTCTTCATCAACTAAAGCAATAGATGCCAGATGCGGAGATTGATTTGTGATAGATTCACAAATATGTTTGAGTGGAAGAGGTCTAGAAATGTAAGGTTGTAACATGTTAGTGTGGAATGTTTTTCTTTTACCCCTAATGTCGATGATGTAATCCACGTCGGTTTTCTTACCCACAACTTTAAAAGGACCTTGCCACGTAACCAACAAATGATCACCTTTAAGTGGCAAGAGAACAAAAACTTCATCGTTAATCGATAATGATGTTAATCTCCTATCACGATTAATACGCGACCGAGTCTTATATTTTGCTAATTCTGATGCTTCAGTCGCAATCTCACATGCGTCCACAATGCATTGACGTAGATCTGTGACATATTGGTGACTAGATTTCGTAACCGTATTATCATCGTTTGTTATCACCAAATCATGTAAGATAGACATTGGTCCTCTTGGATTAGCCCCGAAAACTAATTGAAATGGTGAGAATCCAGTTTGACGATTAGGAACTTCTCTATACGCAAAGAGAACCGCTGGTATCAACCGGTCCCAATCATGGGGAAACATTGTTGTTACTTTGCCCAACATCTGCTTTAAAGTAGAATTCCAGCGTTCTACAACTCCGTTTGATTGCGGATTTAATCTGGCACTCAATGTATGACGGATGTGAAGCACATCACAAATTTCCGAGAACATATCTGAAGTGAATTGCGTGCCATGATCCGACAGAAGCTCTTCAGGAAATCCGATACGTGAAAATATCGATAATAATGCATCAGTCACCGACATTGTTGTTATGGACTTAACAGGTATGGCTTCAGGCCATCTGGTGCATAGATCGATACAAGTTAAGATGAAGCGGAATCCTCTGGATGATAACACCGGAAGAGGCCCGATTATGTCGACAGCCATCTTATAAAAAGGACGCACAGAGATATCTGTGGTCTGTAGGGGTGCAAACTGATGCGCACCCTTATGAGCAACTCCCTGACAAACAGTGCATGATTTACAAAACGTTGCGACGTCCTTATGAACCCCTGGCCAAAAAAAATGTGCCATCAATCTATAAGCTGTGCGGGCAATCCCCATATGACCCGCAAAAGGAACATCATGTGCATTAGATAAAACTAGTGATCGAAATGACGTAGGTACTACTATTTGTCTGAGTACCGAAGAATAATTGTCAAAACAACGTATCAAAATATTGTCATGAAATTGATACCAATGTCTGGCATTATTTGTATGTGTAATAGTTTTAGCCGTAGCTAAAGTGAATAAACGTCCCAAAGAAGAGTCATCTTTTTGTTGGTTAATGAATGCATTTTTATCTATGTAATGACTTGTTGTCACGTGTGGGATATTATTGCTATCATTAAGTTCATTTGCTTCTGCAACCAGCTGTGCTCTAGTAGTCACAGCATTGGATAAAGAAAGATATTCTCTTTCCCATGCAGAAATTTCATCAGTAGAACATTCTTTTATACCCTTTATGTTTCCCAAAATCAAGTCACAGCAAGGCTGGTTGAGAACACATACACGAACTTTCCCAGTAAAGAATGGCGTGGTTATTGTTACGTCGGCCATGGGATATATCTCTACCGTGCCTCCGAAAGTTATGCATTTCACTGACGTTCCAGTGAAACAAGATGGAGGGATTAACGACCTTCTTATCCCGACCGTTGTGGAACCCGTGTCCCTTAAAATTTTAATTGGAGTGTTAAACAAAAACCCATTATGTAAAGTGAGAGTACCAACACCGTCATAAGATGACAACACTGGTAAGCCATGTCCACATTTAAGCCGTGGTGTAGCTCCAGGTTGAAATAACATCTTACATTCTGTACAATTATTAGAATTTTCTAAATCAACGTTACACGCATTGGCGTGATTATTGGTTGGATGGATGTCATTACTGACATTTCTATCTACCGTCTGACAAGCATTGGCTTGTGAGCGTGCTCTATTATGACTTCTAACGAAGTGAGATCTTCTGCGATCTGAAAAATTGTCTGAATGAGAATGTCCATTGTTGTCCCTGTTATAATGGCCACCCCGCGGTGACAAATTATGATTGTCCGTATATTTGTTGTGTGAATACTGGTTATTTCGATACCATTGGTTATTGTTATAATTGTTGAAATTATGCCTGTCTCTACCTCGTGAAGGTGAGCGATTATGGTAAAAATTATATTTACCCCTATAGGATGTGTGATTATTTTCTCTATGATTATATCGTCTATCCAAGCTACGAGTGCGCGATCTCCCGTGCGTCGCAGCACACGCAGTAGATGAGTCCAAGACTTTTGCTCTGCTCAATGACAAGTTTGGATGAGCAACGGAAAATTGTTGACCTAATTTTTCCATTTCATCGATACTAGTCGGATTACGTTCTTGTAAGAATGATACAATATCCTGGTTTACCGACGAAACAATTTTATCTCTTAATAAGAGATCACATAATCCTTCAAACGTTTTAGGGATAGAAGCCTGTTCAACCCATCTTTGGAGACATAGTTTTATGGAGGAAACAAAATCCTCAAAATTTTTACCCTCTACCGGTAACATGGATCGAAACTTTTGTCTATAGCCTTCCTGATCCAGACCATATCTGCGTATAAATGCTGCCTTTACGACCTGAAAATCATGTCTTTTATCTTGGTCTATACCCAGATAGACCCCAACTGCATCACCTGTGAGGAGACCCGAAAAAACACCAGACCACGAATCTTTATCAATATTTAAGCAAGAGACTCTTTCCTGAAATCTTAATAAATAAAAACTTATATCGTCGTGAGGAGGAGAAAAAGGTGGTAGTCTTAAATTAAAGTTAGGGGTTGTGATTGCCTTCTTCGATGAACCATTACTATCTGAATCATGGGAACCATGATGTTGTTGAAAACGAAGTTTTTCAACCTCAAAAGCTTTCTCCCTTTCAAATTTTGCCTCCTCGGCAGCAATTTCCGCTAAACGAATTGCCTTTTCATGTTCCATTTTCTCTCGTTCCGCAGCGATTTCTGCTATACGAATTCTCTCTTCCTTATTTGCTTTTTCTTGTGCCATAGTAAATTCCCTTTCTTCTCTTTCTCTTTTCTCATTTCTTTCTATTTCTTCTCTTTCTCTTTTCTCATTTCTTTCTCTTTCTTCTTTTGCCTCTGCCTTTTCATATGCAGTCAAAGCAAAATTTTTTAAAATATCACCTTCCATACCCAGCGCCTTGCCTTGTTTAATAAAATAGTCAAGAGTCGCCATAGTATACCACAAATTATAACTTTTCTAAACAATAAATCAATATCTATGTTCTCCTCTGCCTTACTTAGACCATCACACTATGGAATAGTGTGTCTGATTGGTATAGTCACAATGTGAATATATATATATAACTATATCACCTGCACAAATCCTTTATACGCTTATTAATATAATAATTAGCGTTTATGATCCTGCTTCTTGTTATCGACAAGAATCGCAGGATATATCACCAACAATATTATAGAATTATAGTTAATCAATAAATAGTTTATCATATACATGCTGCAAAGAAAAATTATCACATGACATGACTAACGAAAGACATGGATGGAAATAAAGAAACGACAAAATTGTAAGTAGTCGAAAATTCTAAGACAAAAGAAAATTAAAATTTCCACCAGTAATTAACGAGACAAAACGACAAATCACTTTTATCATTAATGTAAATTTTACAAAAGATAGCCAGGAAAGACCTACGCCAGACTAAATTCCCGAACAAAATTGAAATTTAAAAAAAATACGACGAATCACAGCACAGCTAACACGCATGAAAGCCTTAATTTCAAACAGAGCGGAAATCACGACAGCACTAAATGCTGAATCCCTGAAAGAAATTAATGCAATCAACCTATAGAAATACGACACTGAAACGTAAAATGCCTCCTAAACAGTCGCCCGCAAGAGACAAAGAAAAGAAACATATAACACAAAAGAAGCGAGATTTGCCCAACAATGATAGGACCAACAACCATGACGTTACATAACATTACTTATCTGAATCGACCATGAGCGTCCATTCTTCGCTGTAACTCCAATGGGTCGTTCCACGCAATATTAAATTGAAATGTGGATAATGTAGTAATCTTATAATGTAGTAATCAGCAACCATGATGACGAAATATGAAGACGTTCTCGTAAATCGTTCACTGAGTATTCAGTTCAATGGGAATGTCCGACCTTTACTCGTGTGAGACACATTGTAGAGATAGTGTCAATATATAATGATAGAGACGAAATGTTATTTTCCAACGAGTGACCGACTAAACTGATGAGGTGACCTTGTCAATGTCCTAACGGTTTGATCTATTACTTCCGAGTCCACTTGTCCAGCGAAACGCCCTCCTCGTAAAATCGCAGATTCATATTTCTCCCGTGAAGATATTCGTCAGATTGGTATAGCATTCCTCTCATGGTAAATCAGCGTGAACGATTTCATCATGGATATAATGTTTTTTCTGATCCTCAAGTAAGGTACCAGGTCTGGGCATGACCTAGTATACGAATATTGTAAATTTCATGTCTGCACAAAATTGCATTCCAACAGCTGTCTCTGCATAAAATGTTCATTGTTGAACAGCGATAGATTGATCAAAATTCTCGATATTGTCCCAACATAGAACTCTGTCTGTCTGTCTGAGCAACCTTCAAATGTCCTTCAAATCCAACGGACGACAGCCTCCCATATCTGTGGTGGGGCGCCGTTCGAATATATTTTGTGTTCGTTTATTATTATTATAGGTAAATTGCTACCCCTGTCCACAGTTAATATATATTTGATTGCTCCAGCGGTCGCTCATAGTACTGCTCGTTATCCCGTTACATCCCGGGTAAAATCTCTCACTTTTCATAGTTTTGTTCCCTCTATCACAACACGCATACAGGTTCTCTACCTGACCAATGAGGAACTAAAACAGTCTTCTTTTTAAAACGAATTCGACATCTTTTAATAACTGAAATTCTTTGTAGCATGCATACTCGTTATTCATGATTAATCCTTATTTATTAATTTTCTCCGTACATATTACTTTTAATTCAAGAGTATTCATGCTCTTGTACAAACCCTCTCCTGTCAGAAGGTACACACTTCGTAGTAGGTCCATACTGGAACTTAAAAAGAAAACACAGCCAAAAACCACAGCTGTCACAAAGTGCAAGGTTTTACTTCACCTTGGCCATACACATATCAACACAAACTCTGACATCATTTTCCGGTGCGCCTCATTTTCAATAAATATCCCAAATAGTGCCGCATTTATCAGCACTAACTCAAACTCAATAAATCTAACATGTGGTGTGCATGGGCAGACACCACATATATATATATATAAAGATATAAAGATATAAAGATATAAAGATATAAATATATATATATATATATATATATATATATATATATATATATATATATATATATATAAATATATATATATTATATAAATTATATATATATATATATATAATTATAAATATATATATATATATATATATATATATATTTTTTATTTTTTTATTATAGATAACAAGAAGAATTTAATAAGCTTCATACACCAACGCGACCTTTCTAAACCGTACAGAGTTGTCAATCCCCAGAGCTATGCCAGTGGGAGTTTTACTCCTGGTAGGTTCAACCATGCTGGACTGGTCTGCGTGGGTAGGGGTCAGACAAAAGCTGGTACCCTGGTCCTCCAGGTTGGGGGTTTTAGCACAGGGCCGACACCCCTGTCTGTGTAAAAAATCACACACGTTACGGAAACAGCAATAAATGGAAATACTTTGATGCGGGACGGACATCCGGAATCTCAGGCTCGTATGACTGACAGTGGTGAAAGCCGAAAGGAAGCCACTGGCATGAAAACGGATGCCCAGACCGCAAAACACGAAACCAGAATTGGTTTTTGGAATGTCAGAACTATGAACGAGGCAGGAAAGCTGAGACAGATTACAGCAGAGATGAGGAATTACAAACTACATATCCTGGGAATAAGCGAGAGCAGATGGACAGGGATGGGGAGAATAAAAACAGCTACAGGGGAAACAGTACTTTATTCTGGTAGAGAGGACGGTCAGCACAACGAAGGTGTAGCCATTATCCTTAAGAAAGGAATGGAAAGGTCTCTACTGGAATGGAAACCCATTAACAACAGACTAATAAGAGCAAGACTGAGAGGGAGATTCACCAACACCACAATTATACAATGTTATGCACCAACAAATGACAGCGACGAAGAGATCAAGGACGAGTTCTATCAACAGGTACAAAAGGAAATGGAAACTGTACCCAGGTACGATCTTATTATAGTAATGGGAGACCTAAATGCGAAAGTTGGAACACACAATAATTATAACGAAAGAGTAATGGGGAAATGCGGCAGTGGAACAGTAAATGAGAATGGGGACAAATTAATAAGCTTCTGCAGTATTAACAACCTGGTCATCGGAGGAACACTTTTTCAACACAAAGAAGTGCACAAGTTAACATGGGAATCACCAAACGGACGAGACAAAAACCAGATAGATCACATAATGATCAATGGCAGATGGAGACATGCACTACAAGACGTGAAAGTAAGAAGAGGCGCAGATGTGGGAAGTGATCATCACCTAGTAGTAGCAAGACTGAAGGTGAAACTCAGAGCTGCTGGACCAGTTGCAGTCAAACAGAAAAGATACAACATCACGAAACTTAAGGACCCCCTCACCAGAAAAGCGTTTGTGGTCGACGTAAAGAGACGATATCTGATTACCAAAAGCCAGGAAAGAACAGAGACCGACGATGTGGACCAGAAATTCAACACCATCTCAACAATATATAAAGAAAGCAGCAAGTCATGCTTGGGATTCCAGGAAAGAAAGAGCCAAGACTGGATAACACCAGAAACGCTAAACACCATAGCGAAGAGAAAGGAAATGAAAAGGAAGAAAACAGAAGCTAAGTCTCCCAGGTTAAAGGCAATATATAGTGAACAGTACAGTCAGCTGGACAAGGAAGTAAAACGTCAAACCCGTGCTAACAAAAGGACATTTCTGGATGACCTTGCAAGACAGGCAGAAGAGGCAGCACTGAGAAATGAACAAAGCACAGTTTATAAAATAACTAAAGCTATCAGTGGAAAACGAGGTGCAAACAACATAACGTTAGTAAGAGACAAGCAAGGAAATCTCATCACCACAGCACAGGGGCAGGAAACAAGGTGGGCAGAGCACTTCAGAGAAACACTGAATAAGGAACCACCAGAGACTCAGCTGAATGTTCCTGAGGCTGAAAGTGACTTAGACGTAAATACAGACATTCCACGAAAAGAAGAAATTATCACAGCTATCAAAGGGCTAAAAAATGGAAAAGCGCCTGGTCACGACAATCTGAATGCTGAGCTATTCAAGACAGACCCTGAACTAGCAGCAGAACTATTAGAACCACTATTTGCACAAGTCTGGGAAACTGAGACAACACCAACAGAGTGGAGTAAAGGAATAATTGTCAAATTGCCCAAGAAGGGCGACCTTGCAGACTGCAACAACTGGAGAGGAATTACCCTCCTCTCAGTTCCCAGCAAAATACTAGGCAGGATAATCATCCAGAGAATTTCAAAAGCAGTTGACCATAAACTGAGGAAAGAACAAGCGGGCTTCAGAAAGAACAGAAGATGTGCAGATCATATATTTGCCCTCAGGAACATTATAGAGCAGTGCTCAGAATGGCAGAGACAGCTGTACATTAACTTTGTTGATTTTGAAAAGGCTTTCGACAGCATACACAGGGACAGCCTATGGAAAATTCTGAGGGCTTATGGAATTCCCAGCCGCATTGTTTCCATTATAAAAAGCCTCTATTCTAACTTTACGTGCAGTGTTGGATCGAGTAATGTAACTTTCGAAGTGAAAACAGGAGTACGACAGGGATGCCCCTTATCAACAACATTATTTTTGACAGTCATAGATTGGGTGATGCGCCAGACAACAGAGGGCAGTCCAAGAGGAATTAGATGGACAACGTTTTCTACACTGGAAGATTTGGAATATGCAGATGACATTGCACTGCTCGCGCATTCACACCAACACATTCAAGACAAAACTGATAGACTGAATAAGTATGGCCAGCAGGTTGGCCTGAACATCAATCTGAAGAAGACAGAGGTCATGACACTAAATGTGGGCAATCCTGAGCCAATAACAGTAAGGAACCAGAAGTTAGAACAGACAGACACATTTACTTACCTAGGAAGCATAGTAACACCTGACGGCGGAACAAGCAAGGACATTAACAACAGAATGAATAAAGCGAGAACAGCCTTTGCTATTCTCAACAACATTTGGAAGTCTTCCCAGTACAGCACAAACACCAAATTAAGACTGTATGAGAGCTGCGTACTTTCTGTGCTTCTCTATGGTGCGGAATGTTGGAGAGTAACAGAGAAGGAAATGTCGAAACTGTCCTCCTTCCACACAATCTGCCTAAGGAAAATTCTCCGAATCTTTTGGCCAAACACCATCAGCAACCAAGAACTACTTATTCGGAGTAACCAGGAGGACATGCACACCATCATAGCTGGCAGACGCTGGAGTTGGGTTGGCCATGTCCTCAGAAGGGACCCTGATACCATCGCAAGAACAGCTATGCTATGGACCCCCGAGGGAAAGCGAAAGAGAGGCCGACCAAAAACAACTTGGCGGAGAACTGTGGAAGCTGAGATGCAAAGAATGAACCACAGTTGGGGCACTGTACGAAGGATGGCCGCCGACCGAGCAAAGTGGAATCAATTTGTTGCTGCCCTACAAGACGCCACCAGGCGTGATGGCCGCTGACTGCTTTGACGGTTGGCGGTTATGGATCAAAAAGAAGATATATACATATATATATATATATATATATATATATATATATATATATATATATTATATATATATATTATATATATATATATGTATATATATATATATATATATATATATATATATATATATAATTTTTTTTTTATAGATAACAAGAAGAATTTAATAAGCTTCATACACCAACGCGACCTTTCTAAACCGTACAGTTGTCATTTTCTCAATTTTTTCCAGCCACGTGTCAATCTTCTCATTAGGCCAAGGGGTACACGGTTTTTACAATGAATTATGAACGTGTTGGCATTGGGGAAAAAAAAAATCCGATAGCAAAAAATACACACACCTGGCTATTGATCTCTTCCTTTGTGTATGAAACCAGCCTTGTTTGCGCGCTAACAACTTGCTTAATCGAAAAACTAAGCGATAAGAAATATTTAATTTACTTGGTCATACATTTTTTTTCTAAGATACATTTTAGCTGTCGCTATCAGGAAATCTTATACTAAATGTTTCGCCTCTTAAATTTACAAGCTTATTTTCTTTGTGAGAGAGTGAAGGGTTAGAGACTTACCTATACTACGGTTACTGTGAAGAGATGGAGTGAAGTGTGAGAGACTTGACTGTACTAGAGCAGCCTGAAGAGGTGGGGGGTGATGTGTTAGAGACGACACTATAGCAGGACCAGCAGGAAGATGGGTGGGTGACGTGTTAGAGACTTAACTACACTAGGTCTTGCATGAAGAGGCGGCGTGAAGTGTTAGAGACTTGATCGTACTAGGGCCAACATGAAGCGGTGGGTGTCCAGTGTTAGAGACGACAGAGAAGTGTTAGAGCTTGGCTATACCATTTTTGTGTGACGCGGCGTGGTGTTGTCTTTTTATACAGTACTTATACAACATATGTTTAAACAGATATTAATATGTATACACACGATATTTATACATGTCATATTTTAGGCAGCATAGATAACAAAGAGTCTTTAAGTGTAATAAATATATAATTCTTTTAAAAGAACACAATATGTCAACCTAAAATAATTCTTTTTCAGACACGACTCGTGATAACAGCTGCTTGATTACCCAGAAGCTTAATCGATAAGCGATGGGCTGCCGAACAACATTTCTACCACCCAGTGTTTGTGTATAAGTATAGATGAGAATTACAAATAATTCGTGTTAGCTTTTCTTGGTTTGATAGTCTGTCATTATCAGTTATCCGTAAGGTTTTAAATAGTTTTGTTAAGGCCTTATATCTATAATATTGTGTATGCGTAACCAATAACACGGGCTTTTTGTGTGTCACGCAAGTTTAGGTCTAGGTACACTACGCAAAAGTGATATCAGCAGAACTTTGTTATCTATGTAGTATGTTACTAAGGTTTTTTTTTTTGACGTGAGTGGCGGTTTTACGTATAGTGGGATGTAGGATAGGGGAGGATTTTTTTTTTAAATCTACTAATCGCATATGTTTCATTCATTCATTATTTACGGAGCTTTTTGTGTATTTCATGAAAGTTTAGGTACACTACCCAAAAGGGATTTCAGCAGGCAGACTAGAGTATGACACCAACTAGATACGGCTTTAGTGTTACACTCTGTGACTGAACCAATGTTGAGGTCAGTTTCAAACATTTTAAGAAAACGCAACAACCACGTGCTTGTAACCTCACTAGAAAGAAACAGGCTTGATGGCCAGTGTGAAACAGCGCGCGTAAAACTTGACTCGTTTTAAAATCCTCGTACCATAGAGGGTACCGTTAGGTCTAAATATAGCTAGCTAGAAAAACGTAATAAAATAGCTAACAGGCAGAGTTTTCTTTAGTATTGGTAGACGAAAAAAACTTATCTACAACGAGATTTACCTGTGTAAGACTAACACTGCTACTTATTTCTGTTCACGTCATTGCAGACAACCTCAAAACACAAGAGAGCAATAGTAGAAACAAACTTTTTAGATATGACTTACCAAAGTTTTTTTCGCACGTGTCAACCATTTTAAGAAAAACCAACACGCACGTGCTTTTTACCACGCGTTGTTAAACTCGATCGATGGTCTGCGCTCGCGAGGAAGACATTATCAAATGTAATCGCTGAATGATGCATACTGCTATAGTCCGTTAGGGTGGGTAACGTCAGCGTTAAATATAGACTATCGGAAACAAGTTTATGTTCCTTTGAGTTTGTACACTTTATCTTTCGACGAAATACCGACGATGTGCCACAGACACGGTAGATGGAAGGTAGTGAGACTTCTTTCTTGCTTATTTTCAAACTTTAGTGAAAGGTTTTCTTCCAAACACCAAAGACGATCCCAAAATTTTCTCCCAGGCCTCCTCAAAATGGCCAACCTATAGGTAAATAGATCAACCGTCAAATACTTCTTTAAAAAATTTCTCACCACTTGTCAAAAAAATACTACCCCTTGTCAAAAAAAATTCTCCCTATTGTCAAAAAAAGACTGCCCCTTACCAAAAAATACTGCCCCTTGTCAAAAAAAATGTCGCCCTCTTGGTAACCAAATTTCTCCCTATTGTCAAAAAAAGACTGCCCCTTACCAAAAAATACTGCCCCTTGTCAAAAAAAATGTCGCCCTCTTGGTAACCAAATTTCTCCCTATTGTCAAAAAAAGACTGCCCCTTACCAAAAAATACTGCCCCTTGTCAAAAAAAATGTCGCCCTCTTGGTAATCAAATTTCTGCCTCTTGTCAAAAAAAAATTTCACCCCTTGGTAATTAAATCGCACGAGTAACAAAGGCTGGTCTCGGTAAAAACTTACAGTTCCGGTCTTCAACCCGCTCCCCAACGGATTAAACACTTCATCACTTCTTGTTGTGTGATAAATTATTCTATCCAGAGACTGTCCTTTCTCTCACACGATCACCTTGTGATAAAACTATTTCTTACCCCTTACTTTCACATTGTCATCACTATCATCTCGGCTCAGACAGCAATATAAACATCTATTACCTACCTGATAAAAGCTACGACAAACATTATCTACCAGTTGTATAGCAACACCCTTTATCAATTATATATATATATATATATATATATATATATATATATATACACCCACCTCCTCCTACCCTCCTCCTCAATTCCTTATATAAAAAGTCATCCCACCATCTTGCCCCTGCATCACTCCTGCAGAGTTAATATATGTCTATAAATAACGTCTTCTTGTTATCTAAAAATAAACACTAATATATTACTATATAAAAAGTCATCGGAGTATTTTCCTATATAAAATGTCATCACCAACGCCTGTTGCTCCACCTGCACACTGAGTATTTTCTTATATAAAAAGTCATCACCCTCCGCCTGATGCTCCACCTCAATTCCTTATATAAAAAGTCATCTCGCAATCTTGCACCTGCACATTTTCCCTATATAAAAAGTCACCCCGCCATCTTGCTCCTCCAGAGCTCCTCCATCGCTCCTCCAGATTTTCCTTATATAAAAGTCATCCCGCCATCTTGCTCCTCCATAGCTCCTCCATCTGCTCCTCCATCGACTCCTCCAACACATTTTCGTTATATAAAAGTCACGCGGTTGTAGACTGTATAAACAAACACACCAACACACGTAACAAAACAATTCCACAACACACAAAAATCCGCCCTAACCTAACCCCACCTGCTACATTACACCCGTACCTCGTCACCGACGTCTCTTCATTCCCACCTCTCAATGCTGGTCCACTCGCCTGCTACACCCCAAAAATGTACACAGATGCATCTTGACAACGTCACCACATCTAAAATATCTCTCTTCCACCTCCAAAACCATACCACATCACACAAAAATATCCCCCTAACCTAACCCCACCTGCTACATTACACCCGTACCTCGTCACCGACGCCTCTTCACTCCCACCTCTCAATGCTCTTCCACTCGCCTGCTACACCCCAAAAATGTACACAGATGCATCCTGACAACGTCACCACATCTCCCCTCAACATCTAAAATATCTCTCTTCCACATCCAAAACCATACCACATCACACAAAAATATCACCCCTAACCTAACCCCACCTGGTACATTACACCTATGCCTCGTCACCCCCACCACAAAAAAAACCTCCACTCGACCACAACACACTATTAGTGAACTAATATAGTGCTATATAAAAGTCACGGGTCACCACAAAGCGCCACCACATTTCCCTTATATAAAAAGGCATCCCGCCATCTTGCCCCTGCATCACTCCTGCAGAATTAATATATGTCTATAAATAACGTCCTCTTGTTATCTAAAAATAAACACTAATATATTACTATATAAAAAGTCATCCGCATCTGCCTACCCGCCTCCTCAATTCCTTATATAAAAATTCATCCCGCCATCTTGCTCCGCCTGCCCTCCTCATAAGCCCTTATATAAAAAGTCACCCCGCCATCTTCCTCCGCCTACCCTCCTCCTCAATTCCTTATATAAAAAGTCATCCCGCCATCTTGCCCCTCCAGCGCACCTGCCCGTTTTCCTTATATAAAAGTCATGTCTCAAGTCTAAATATAGTCTCTTCTTGTTATCTAAAAATAAACACTAACATATTACTATATAAAAAGTCATCCACCTCCTCCTACCCTCCTCCTCAATTCCTTATATAAAAAAGTCATCCACCTCCGCCTGCCCTCCTCCTCAATTCCTTATATAAAAAGTCACCCCACCTAATGCTCCACCTGCACACTGAGTATTTTCTTATATAAAAAGTCATGCGCCTCCTCCTCTCCTCCTCCTCAATTCCTTATATAAAAAGTCATGTACCAACACCTGCTGCTCCACCTCAATCCCTTATATAAAATGTCATCACCCGCCGCCTGATGCTCCACCTGCACACTGAGTATTTTCTTATATAAAAAGTCATCCCGCCTGATGCTCCACCTGCGTAATGGGTATTTTCTTATATAAAAAGTCATCCCGCCTGCTGCTCCACCTGCACACTGAGTATTTTCTTATATAAAAAGTCATCCCGCCTGATGCTCCACCTGCACACTGAGTATTTTCTTATATACAAAGTCATCCCGCCTGCTGCTCCACCTGCAAACTGAGTATTTTCTTATATAAAAAGTCACCCCGCCATCTTGCCCCTGCACATTTTCCCTATATAAAAAGTCATCCCACCTGATGCTCCACCTGCACACTGAGTATTTTCTTATATAAAAAGTCACCCCACCTAATGCTCCACCTGCACACTGAGTATTTTCTTATATAAAAAGTCATCCCGCCTGCTGCTCCACCTGCACACTGAGTATTTTCTTATATAAAAAGTCATCCCGCCTGCTGCTCCACCTGCACATTTTCCCTATATAAAAAGTCACCCTCCGCCTGATGCTCCACCTGCTCAATGAGTATTTTCTTATATAAAAAGTCATCCTGCCTGTTGCTCCACCTGCACATTTTCCTTATATAAAAAGTCACCCCGCCTGATGCTCCACCTGCGCAATGAGTATTTCCTTATATAAAAAGTCACCCCACCTGCTGCTCCACCTGCACATTGAGTATTTTCTTATATAAAAAGTCATCCCGCCTGATGCTCCACCTGCACATTTTCCCTATATAAAAAGTCACCCCGCCATCTTGCCCCTGCACATTTTCCCTATATAAAAAGTCATCCCGCCTGATGCTCCACCTGCACATTTTCACTATATAAAAAGTCATCCCGCCATCTTGCCCCTGCACATTTTCCCTATATAAAAAGTCATCCAGCCTGATGCTCCACCTGCACACTGAGTATTTCCTTATATAAAAAGTCATCACCCTCCGCCTGATGCTCCACCTGCACAATGCGTATTTCCTTATATAAAAAGTCATGCGCCGCCGCCTGAAACGCCGCCGCCTGAAATCGATCGAGTATTTTGCTATATAAAAGTCATGCGCCGCCGCCTCTCCTCCTCCTCAATTCCTTATATAAAAGTCATCCCGCCCTCTTGTTATCTCCCCCTTGTTATCTCAAGTCCGCCATCTTGCCCCATATACCCTCTTCTTGTTATCTCAAGTCCGCCATCTTGCCCCATATAACCTCCCCTTGTTAGCTCAAGTCCACCATCTTGCGCCACCACCGCGCGCCACCATTTTTTGCTATATAAAAGTCACGCGCCACCAGGCGTTTTTACTATATAAAAGTCACGCGCCACCATCCGCGCCACCAGCGCGCCAACAGAATTCTAACCGTTTCCGCCATTCCCTACTACTAGTGAGTGTGTGTTACATCCTATTGATAAATGTTGTGTGTAATGTCCAAACAGCACATACACATAAGAGTCATGGATCGTGGAACAATCTGGTGACGTTTTCTTAGACAATTTAATCACGCCACGATACGATCACCATAAGATCGACAAAATACAGTTACAATAGATGAAATAATACCGGCAAGTTCTCAATGTTCACCCTGCATATGAACTAACAAATAACACAAGTAAGTTCTCAATGTTCACCCTGCATACGAACTAAAGGCCTGTACTCCTCCCGGCCTCGACGTATCGTCAAGAACTTTAAGTTATTCATGGATCCTATCAGCGCTATCTCATCCTGTAGGCTACCAACACCGCAGCGCTACCAATATATGTTCCTGGATCCACTCAGTAGTAATATATATGGAATCCTTAGCGCTCTCCTTTTCTGTAGCCTGTAAAGATCACAGTACTACTAATTTCCAATACTGATACATGTATGGCCTCCAAAAACACCTGCTGTCATAGCAGTGTAAGAATATAACATGTCCACGGATCCTTCTAATACTGATACATGAATGGCCTCAAAAACACCTGCTGTCATAGCAGTGTAAGAATATAACATGTCCACGGATCCTTCTAATACTGATACATGTATGGCCCCAAAAACACCTGCTGTCATAGCAGTGTAAGAATGCAAAATGTTCACGGATCCTTCTAATACTGATACATGTATGGCCTCAAAAACACCTGCTGTCATAGCAGTGTAAGAATATAACATGTCCACGGATCCTTCTAATACTGATACATGTATGGCCTCAAAAACACCTGCTGTCATAGCAGTGTAAGAATGCAAAATGTTCACGGATCCTTCTAATACTGATACATGTATGGCCTCAAAAACACCAGCTGTCATAGCAGTGTAAGAATGCATCTGTTCATGGATCCGTCAAATAATACATATGGCCTCAAATAATGTACATTATATCTGCAGATATCACTTATAACACTAATGGGAAATCACATATACGTCCATTAGTAATCCCTTTGTACCATCATATTCACAGGTACACTCAAAAAAACATGGCCACAACAACTTCAACATGGCCACACCATTCTTCCCCGTACACTCTCTGGGGACTCAATGTCACTCAAAAATCCTTACCCAGAACACCTCAGTCAAACACACTTGACCCGGGCAAGCTGGGCGAATATCGCTCACCTCACAAAATCTTAAACAAATTCATCTCACACGGGACTCGCCGTGAGATGTTTGCAGCGATTAACACGCTCTATTCTCGTACATACGAGCAAACAATAGATTTATATTTTTAAATCCATTAACCGAGCGGGACAACCAAAATCCGGCTTGTTTGTACTAGACTTCTCACAATTAATTCCCTTGGGCTAGGAGTGAGGTAATTCAGCCTGCAACAGCTTACACCACCCCCCAAGGAAAAAAATGATAACATCATTTTTTTGAAAAGTACCTTACAAAAATTTAGGGGTCAATGAAACTCTATTATCCAACTAGAAAACAATATGCGTTAAATCAGAAAAATATTGCGGGAAAAATATATGTATCAAGTGTATAGTAACAAATGAGGCATAGGCAAAAATCTCAGATAACAAAATCGGAAAAGGCGAAACCATCACCAATATCACATGGTACTAACAATAAAGTTTAACAATATCTGCATATAAAATAAATACAACTATCAGAAATAACTACGTCATATATAATCATATAATCTACCAAACCATACAACAGATGGAAGTATAAGTAGAGTAAGCAGAAAAAGTACCCAAATAGAATCAAAAGATACGCAGGCAAATCCTGAAAGTATAAACCAAATGAACTGCTAGTGAGAAATCAATAGCAGAAATGGAATACAATGAAGAATAATTCGCAAAGAAAAAATCAAGCGAAGATATTTATGTAGATGAAGATGGTAATAATACTTCATAATTACCAAACAACATATGATAAAACTACATACAATCATATCATAAAGTATAGAACAGAAAAGCAATTTATGGGTGTATAACAAAACCCAAAGCAAGCTATAACTAAGTAAAGCATAATAAATAAGTTAACCTAGTTATCAAACTCATTCATACGCAATAATGAATTATCATAGACAATACTCATATGAAATTGATAGCAACACCAATATCACTAAATCTGGATGACTAGCATCAATAAATTCAAACTGACGCACCATAAGATGCTAAGTAAAGAAAAACAAAATACATCATAATATCAGAAAAATATTTTTCCAAAAATACTACCAATACTACGCATTGTTACACCCCTAGCACATAGTGAAGCGTTGGGTACAGAAAAATATTACAATGCCAGAAAAATATTTTCTAAAAAATACAATACAAAAAATTTCGTAACCCTAAGTTACCGAAAAAGTGCATATTTATTTCTAAGAAATTTAAATCTATAATTAATATATCAAAAATGATATCGATGTTAACAAAATGTATGATTTCTAACAAAAAATCATATCTTTGAGTAGACGCATAATAAGCGCATACTAATTAAACACAATTCAACTCATAAAAAATAATTCATAGAACAAAACACCAGTTATCTGCTTAACAAACTTGTAAATACATAAAAGAATATTATTTATTTAAATAGCTGCTTTAATTAAACCTTTGGATCACATCGATCAATCAAAAGTATCAGCTATCATAGTTAACTGTCCATATTCAGATTAATTTAACCTATAAGTAATGTAGGCTGACAATCTTGTTCAGCTCAGCTATAATGTTCCTAGCTGTAAATTTATACTTTTCTCAACTTTATATAAAATACATTATAAAGAAATCTATAATCAATAATTACAATTAATTAATTGTTCATGATGTGAAAATATAAGAAAAGAATTAAATCTAGTGCAGAAAAATACTTAGGAACTCTCTAAAGACGACTATTGCATTATGCATAGCCAAAGAGTTTGTGCATATGGCTGGCAATCTCATCTTATACAACTATCCTAGCAATCATAAATGCTGGAGCACATCAATATTTGATGTTGCTGCTATCGTAGCTCTAAGCTCACAATGTTGCATACAGGTCAATCATATATGATCTAAATGCACATATCGCTCTAACTAGCGTGTGAAAAATAGCATAGTCCATTACTTACATCAAAACCAAAAAACAAATTAAAGACAAGTCAATTTAAACCAATATGTTACACCTCATTTCAATGATAATATGTAGTTAATGTCTATCAAAACTACAACAATGTGAAAATAGTTTGTAAATGAACTGGTGAAAATCCCAAAATACAGTCCAAAACAATAACATAGAGTTGTAAACATCATAAATATAAAGATACATAATATCTAATACAACACTATATAATGAATCATATTATACAATACAATCTTTTATTATTCGAAAAACCCAAATGTAAAGTATAACACAAATCTTGCGGTGTAGAAAATTCAGCGCCGAAAAATACATAAACTTGAAATGGCAAGATCGAATAATCTGTCATGTACATGCTGATCGGCTACTTCATCAATCATACAGTCGTAAGGCAGCATATTCTCTTCTCATCTAATGTGATACAAGAGCACTGCTTCTATTTCAAAGAAGTAGCTGTGAATAAATACAAATAAAACACTTGCATTTAATGAACGGTAGGATTTAACGATGCAACACGGAAAATTAGGACAAATTTACCATCAACCGTGGCTATGAAACATCCAGCCCTCTTCACGTCTATCAAGAAACCTTCCTTCATCACGTGGAGACGACACAGAAGGCTTGGGAAGAAGCTCATCGTAACTCAAGGTCGTACCGCTCTAGGCTGAAACAAAGTTTTACATTCCAAAACAGTGGGAACAAGTAGTAGTATTACAAAAACCACTGCCCTTATTATTACTTCTGTTATTGCTAACCTTACGCTTTTGTTGAACAAAGTAATTCTGGTTATGCAATATATCATTTCGATATCTGTCCCAATTAATATTTCTATTGAGAGCATTATTTGCTCTATTGAAAATATTATACTGCTTTGAATCGCAGTTAGCGCAGTTGTGATTATTATTCACTCTTCGTTTGGGACCGATGTTATGTCTAATATCCCAATTAGCATTATTGTGCCTATCATGTCTCATCTGATCAAAATATCTGCTAGATGGATATTGTTGTCTTTTAGAACCATTATCATAACGTTGACAACCGTTAGTGTAATTATGTCTATCATGTTTTCTAAAATCCTTAGAATTCGCATGTTGAAATTTGTTAGACTGGTTTAGATCCCTAGGAGATGAATAATTACAATCTGAAAGACTCCCTTGGTACTTTCTAAAATCTGAATTATTTCTCCTGTTAAAATTGTTCCCATCTTTTACTGTTGCAGGATGCTTAACACCCTGATCAATAACAGGAATCATAGAATCCTTATGCTTAACACCACCATAATAGGTTTTGTTACTGGAACAAGTACTACTCTTTTCATCCTTCGTTATCAATTTAACAGAATTCCTGAAAGTAGATACTCGTTTGATCTTCTGTAAATTAACTTGCAATTTATCAGAGTTTTTCTTGCTATCTACAGAACTGAGAGTTATCGTAGAATTACCTCTGTTTGACTGACGCCAAAAATAATTATTATCAGCTGTAGAGTCAATGGAACGTGCAAAATTGTATTTACCACGCAAGGTTTTACGCCCCTCACGTTTAACTTCAGTGTTGGTATCGAGTGTTTGTTGCTGACTGGATTCCTTTACGACGTGTTGATAACCGTCTTTCATTTTTTTTCTAAAAGCAGATCTACCAAACCATCAACCCGTGTTCTCAACTCACCGATCTGAACATTTTTAAGTGAAATATCTTCACTCTGTTTCTTAATTAAGTTGTCACATGCTACAACTTTACTGCTTTCCTCCGCTAGTAATTTCTCAATTCTAGCCAATTAATTTTTCTCCATTGTTAACTCATCCACTCTCTTCTTCTCTTCCTTTCTTATCTCATTATCATGGCTAATTCTAAGCGCATTAACCTTCTCCGTAGTTACATTATTCTTAAGTAATCCATACTTTTCTTTAAGTTGGTGACTAAAATTCGTATTGTCGCCCAATAGCTCCGTAAGAGTTTCGTCACATAACTTCTCACACTTCTTGGCTTGAACTCTCAATTTCTCATGTATCACCTTCTTTTCTTTCAGTTGGCAACTGAGAATATTATTATCATCCAGCACGTCATGAAGCATATTTATATAAGTCTCTTCACGAACATTGCTGTCAATCTTCAATTTGTCATACATCTCATTTTTCTCCTGCATTCCTTTTCTGAGATTAGTAACCTCGACATCTTTGTTCCTCCTCTGAATTTTCAACTCTTTGTTCTCGTTTAATGCAGACTTCAATGCTGCTTGAGTGCCAGCAAGTTATGAGTTTGATTTATGTAACTCACTTTTAAGTCTAGTCACTGTTGTATGTAGTTCGCTGTCTTTAGCAACATTTTCTAAGAAATTCTTCCTTTGCTGCTTAGCACTTTGTTTAATGACTTTCCTTTGCTCCTTATCCTTTAACTCATCTTTCTGGTCATCATGAATGCCATCGCGCAACAATGTACGTATACTCTTCAATATGTTATCACGTTTAACATTCATCTGGTTGTACAAAAACAGACGAAAGTCCATAACCAGCAATCCCGATAAATCCTTAGCCATATTCAAATGAGGGATAGACTGAAATCTATTTTCAGCAAACTCTCTTAGGGCTGTCGACGCATGGACCAAAAATCTATCTATCACATGTTCCTCCAGTGCTGAACCTTGCAAAACCTCAAAACTATCACCCCCTTCAAATAAGTATTGCAAATCAGACCACATATATTCAGGGTCTGCATCGGAAACCATATCAAGATCCATAGTGAATTACTCACCAAGTCCACTATCTGTCTTCACCAACTATAATTATTATCAGTTTATGTCACTAGAATCTTTTCCAGATTCAAATATCAACCATATATCTTCTCAAGTATCTTCTCCAGTGATCGAAAATATCAGTTACTCGCTGTAGCCATTAAACACCTATGCATTACAGTCCTACAATAAGTCACAATCAAATAACATATGATATAAACAGTAAGAACAACGATTACAAAGACGAGGTACTAAAGGACAAACGATAACGTTTGCAGAGGTCAACTCAACATTAAGGCTGAAATAAAATTAAAAATTTTCCAAAGCATGGAATGATAACTGCAAATAGCAACAGGACAATAAACAGCAACATGTATAAACGAAAATGTATATAAAATGAACGATAGGAAAGAGAGAAAGACACTCACGAACAAATGAACTGATAAACTAAGGGACAAAGAAAAATACTACAATAACAACAATGATACGTTACGTCACACTAAAAGAACGCTTATGAAGCCCTGGGTAAAACAGGGATGTAATCCTCATAAGTTAACATGAATCAAGCTTATAGAACATATAACATTCAATTAGAACATATAAAACATAAGATCAGGAAGGCTTATTGATTTACATGAAAAAGGCACAGTTTTCACAACAAGATACATCCATAGTGTTACCAATATATGTTCCTGGATCCACTCAGTAGTAATATATATGGAATCCTTAGCGCTCTCCTTTTCTGTAGCCTGTAAAGATCACAGTACTACTAATTTCCAATACTGATACATGTATGGCCTCCAAAAACACCTGCTGCCATAGCAGTGTAAGAATATAACATGTCCACGGATCCTTCTAATACTGATACATGTATGGCCTCAAAAACACCTGCTGTCATAGCAGTGTAAGAATGCAAAATGTTCACGGATCCTTCTAATACTGATACATGTATGGCCTCAAAAACACCTGCTGTCATAGCAGTGTAAGAATATAACATGTCCACGGATCCTTCTAATACTGATACATGTATGGCCTCAAAAACACCTGCTGTCATAGCAGTGTAAGAATGCAAAATGTTCACGGATCCTTCTAATACTGATACATGTATGGCCTCAAAAACACCAGCTGTCATAGCAGTGTAAGAATGCATCTGTTCATGGATCCGTCAAATAATACATATGGCCTCAAATAATGTACATTATATCTGCAGATATCACTTATAACACTAATGGGAAATCACATATACGTCCATTAGTAATCCCTTTGTACCATCATATTTACAGGTACACTCAAAAAAACATGGCCACAACAACTTCAACATGGCCACACCATTCTTCCCCGTACACTCTCTGGGGACTCAATGTCACTCAAAAATCCTTACCCAGAACACCTCAGTCAAACACACTTGACCCGGGCAAGCTGGGCGAATATCGCTCACCTCACAAAATCTTAAACAAATTCATCTCACACGGGACTCGCCGTGAGATGTTAGCAGCGATTAACACGCTCTATTCTCGTACATACGAGCAAACAATAGATTTATATTTTTAAATCCATTAACCGAGCGGGACAACCAAAATCCGGCTTGTTTGTACTAGACTTCTCACAATTAATTCCCTTGGGCTAGGAGTGAGGTAATTCAGCCTGCAACACATGCATTTTTTTGAGGAGACAGATGAACAAGATTTCTCCAATTTCTGCAATTGTATTGTGAAGGAACTAAATAAATATTGTACTACGTATATCGTGGACCCATTACCAGGCGACTTATGTTCTCCTGCCAGTTGTCATGTCCTGTGGTGACAAGCCCTTATGCATTCGTGTTATCAGTACGATGTACTCCAATTAATAGACCACCTACCACTACAAACAGAAACAAACAAGTCGTTACATTTTTTGGTGGCCAGTATGGGGATTACAATTTTTGGTGGCCTAGTTTGGTTTGGAACGACTATCCAGGACATATTGAATTATAACGAATCCAGTTCGTCTTTACCGGTCTTCATCGTCCGAGCCTAATTTGCATAACTGTTTGCTGGACTGCGTATGTCTGCCCGTCAAGATTCGCCATTGTCGTGTTATCTCAAGTCCACTTCGTGATGTCTTTCAAGTCTTCTATCAACTATACATGATCTTCGTGGCCATTATTTGCAGTAACCAGGTCTCCAATAATGTTTCTTTGCTCCACCATGTTCTGCATGAAACACTGAAGCCTTCTACGAACGAACATCTGTCGGAGCGCGTTATCAGATAAGTGGCCTTATTTGCATTTGTTGACTATTGCATGTGGTGTAAGCCTTTTTTTGATGTCCTTTTCTACATGTTTCTTTGTTTTTTTTCGCCGGAGGTTGGACGGAGATCTGATGTTAGCGACTACATGTCATTGTAAGATGACCGCACATCAGATGTTTCTGTAGGGACATGTTTATAGATTTCAGCCAGTGAAATTTTCTGGTTCGAGGAATCTCGCCGATGACTTCCGTTAACTGCTTGTTTTCTATGATAGTAAGGTGTGACGTTTCGTGTATTTTTTTTGTAAATGCATTGTTATCTATTGCTCTTTTTCTTGCTTTTATGATTGTTTTGTTCGTGCTGATATCCTCACCTGCCTGTCACTTGGTTTAAACAATATTCATGTTTATACTCTGTCTGGGTCCTGTGTTGTCATTTCTTAGCAGTAAGATTTTTCCATTTGCTGTTTTCTTTTCAGTTTCCCATTAGTATTCTCATTTTCCCTTGCTGCTAGTGTTTAATTGTTTGTCCATATCATTGTGTCATCTAAGGGAGAAGATCGGAGCACTGATGGAGTTATCCGTGTGCAATGAAAATTCTCTTTAAAACCAAACCATACTGAAGTACAGCGCTGATAGACAATCTGTCCTGCAAAGGACTAATAGTATCTATATGCTAGCATGATAAAGCCCTGAAAAAGACTGCTAGCTGCGCCGCCAATGCTGCCCGTTATTTTCAAAAATAGTTGAATATAGGTTGTATTATTCCATCATCTGACAATTGATACGTTTGAAAATATGTGACAGAGAAAGAGCCGAGACAGGCCGCATATTTAATGCCCCAGCAGAAATCTACCTTTTGATATTAATCAGAAAGTAAAAGAGAATATCTTTACTTAAGTTTATTTTCTCAAGCTAACATAACCTTATTTATATGTGGCAATATGAGAATATCCATACTTTCTTGTAAGGCAGAACACATCAATTACATGGTTCATATATTGAGGTAGATTCGTGACATTTTCTTCCCAATGTTCAAGTGCCTGTCCGAGTGTTTAAGAATTAACAATCAGATTTAAGAGTAGATCATTAACAAAGTTGCGGTTAGCAACTTACCTTGTACTCATTATTTATGTTCAAATTGTTATCGTTTCTGTTTTTCTTCGCTAATTTTACTTTTTTCGTAATACTTTCTTTAATCTATGTCCAGGTAGTTCTCTGTTTACGCGATATATGCGTTCATGAGACCCTTGCGTCAACAGAAATCGAATAAATGGAACTCGATTTTCTCATTCAAATACATGTAATGAGTTGCGTTCAACCAATGCCGTACATGATAGTAAAAAAATAAATTCATATAATTATAAACAGTTTAAATTAAATCATACCATTCATTTTAAGTACATGTAAAAATATAGAAAACAACATTGACCATTACTTTCTTCAACTTCATCAACTTCTAATTCAACGAGTGGTGGGATGGTGAGTAAAATGAATGAGAAGCAGGCGATGCAGCAATGAATTGTTTCGTGAAGGTGTCCAGAGTTGTTTGAGTTTTATGACTTTCTTTGCTCATGGGGGATTTCTTGGAAGGAGCAGCACATTCTATCATTATCCTCCTAACCATAAAAACCCTGTTCATGTTAGGATCATCTTGTTCAAAGAGCATAAGGCAGGATTTCAAGTAGTTGGAAGACCTCATTTAATCGTTTTACTGTACGTTATTGGCCTGGTGGTTGGTGCTGGCTGGTGCAAGTTGCTGCGTCTTTTTCTTCCGCTGTGATCTCCAGCGCCAACAACTCTTCATGCTAGCTCTGCTCTTCTTTCTGAGATTCAAGCCAATTTCGTCATATCCATCGAACGAGCTCTTGAGGCCATTCTGGCACCATCCTTAATAGGTGTAATACTATTGTCATCAAAGCAAAACCCGTTTTTTCCCACACGTCGTTCATTCATTGCCGCGGAACTTCATTCTATGCAGTCTTGATTAGCGAAAGTGCATCTTTAATAGTGAATGTCTTCCAAAAATCTCCCAAAGAAACATTCAAACTGGCATCATCTTGCTCTCGAACTCCCATTGGCGCGCAGACCAAGTACGTACTGTAAACATGTCTAAATATTGGGTCGCGTAAATTCGAGTTCGGTGCGTAAATAAAACGAAAAGCCGTAAAGTTGATGCGCGTAAGTTCGTATTCGCATAAATGAAACACGCGTAACCAAGGAACTACCTGTATTTGTTTTGTCTATTTTCTGAAACAAAAAATACGTTTCAATTTTGTTAATCATCTCAAAGTATGGGAAATATGAATGTCGCATCACTTATCAACAAAAGTTGCGTACTGAAACAATTCCGTGTTACATGACTATAACGGTTATTTATAGTCCCATTGCGGCGCACTTTTCGGAGATGCTCAGAATAGTCGTGACATAACCGAATCACAGACAAGAAAATTATTAGTAGATATTGTGTTTGTACTTTATAATACATTATTTTGTAAAGGTCTTTCAGAGACAAAACACGGCTGGTGGTGCTAATGTTTTCTTGATTACTGTTTTACTGAAACACAATGACATCTGGAATGCTGACTGTCTCGCAAGTCATTATGAGCTCTGCTGTTAGACTTAATGGAGACAGTAATAGCCACTGAACACTCTTTTTTACATTTAACAGACCTAAGGAAATGTTAAGAAAAGCAGTATTAACGTCGACAAATTATTTTAAGTCATATAATTGTAACCCAACAAAATATTCCGCATGATTTAATAAAAATGTCCACGTTGAAATAAGACAGAAAATTAAGACATAAATAATTAATTCTCACTTTCTGTCCCTCCTGTCTCTTGTTTGTCTGCCCCTGACAAAGACTTTGTGGCCGCAACGTAGGTTTTTCTTGTCCTTTCTTTTTGTAAGACGTATTACTATTTGTGTGTTTTTGCATAAATTTTTTTTCTTCAATCTACCGATATAAATAATGTTGTAAATTGAGACATACATTTTAAAAAAATCTATACCACTAGAAATGAGCTACGTACACATCCCCGCAAAATAACTGTATAGGAACCAACCTAAATAACAAATAGTTTTAAAAGAAAATAATCATAAACATGTTGTTGCGCTAAACTTGTCGCAACTTATTCTGACCATGCATTCTGACTATAGTTAATTTTTTAATGCATGGGAAGTAACTCATGGAATTGTAGTCACTTTTATTTCTACAGTCGTCTAATCTTGATATCTATCGTCAAGAAGTTGTCTTATCTTGATAGCTAGGGTTGTTGATAGTTGTGTGAACGATTTTGAGTCATGTCCATATATGGAGCGCTCAGATCGCCAGTTCTTTGAAAACAGTTGGCAATCGCAATGTTTCAAGATTCATTTCCTTTTAAGGTTCGAGTCTTTAGTCGAACATCGTAGAACATTCTTCGTTTCGTAAGTTTAGCTGAGTTGTATTCGATTCGCGTGTTCTGCGCATGTCTCTGTTTGTGGCGTTGTTTAAATGATTTCCGCCCAGGTCAGTCTGAGCAGAGATGCTGGTAAGGCGAGACGTAGCGATGTGCTAGTCTTCGCTTAGTTTATTCAGGAAGGAGTCCTCATCATTGTTGTTCCTTTTTTGAGATGATATATCTCTATATTATTCCAAATGCCTGGAGGCATACGTGATTTATGTGATTTAATTCCTGATGAACAGGTAACTGAATCTTTCTTACTGAGTAACTTTATCGCCATCTTGTGATGTTGACTTTTGCTTAGCCTGCCTTATTATAAAGTCTGTGATATGACAAGTTTGCTCAGCTCACGATCCACTTATATTGTCACGCATCGATTGATGCCTGTCCTACGGACTATTTGCTTCCTGACCTTTATTGATGGATCTAGGTTTGATACCTTTGCTGTATAAGGAACATAGAGGACGATAATGTGACGCTCAAAAGACATGCCTGTCTTGTTGAGGTCAAAATTAGGAGACCAGATTTAATCTCCTAGTTGATATCTACTAGCTCTTATGGAAAGGGGAAGTTTACTACCTGACTACATGTACAGCTGATTACGATATCCTAAAAGGCATATGATGTACATTATTATGATGCTGTCTGCTGTGCCTGTTGAATCGACTACTTCGATGATACAATGACTGTTGTAAAATACCTGTGATGTTTTCTGCATAACGATGTCCATGCATTTTGTCATTGTGGCGTACACAATATATATTGCCAAAAAACCATCACTGCTGTTTAAAGCTTTATTGACTTTTCACATCGTGAGTTAACGTGACGTCCTTGTGTGGATTGCCTTGTTTGTAATGCTCACTGTTTGAATACACATCTGCATCCTACATACTTAAACCAGACTAAAGACACCATGTTACTACGCCTCATCATCCCTGGTGTCTGAGGGTGGCACACTACTCTGCAAAGGCCAGGATTATCATACCTTTAGAGAAGCAGATGAAATACAACACCCTCAACGTTGTGTGGCAAATGTGACATCCTCCACGGAACATTTATACACAACACACATTTTGCTACGCAACATTTGGTGGCCAGTCCAAAGGCATTCGATAAGCCCACCACGTCTCAACATTGATTTGGTGAGCAGATTCGGGGTCCCTTACCCACTTCAATCAACATACAGCGATTTTTCAAGACACTCATCATCTACAGACAAAATCCTGAAACTACTCGGCGTTGTCCGATACCTTCTGGACTTAAACATTTTTGTTGCTATTTTTGGGAGCCTAAATGACAGTACCCGGCGTTGAGTCATACATTGGCAGTTGAAACGTGTTGCTGTCGTTTGTGAAGGTCAAGTGCCGGTTGATACAAGTTGTTCTCTCAAGAAGGCCAAGTACCGATTTCAAGCAATTTACGGTTTAATAAGAAGGTCAAGTGCCGTTATTTACTTATCAGTTTAGAAGCTCAAGTACCATCGTCATGGCAGTTGGAGCAGTCCAGATGTACCATCATCGTTGGATCTTCATTCCTTAGGACGCTGATTGTCATCTGTTTTTTCTGCTGTGGCTGACGTTTGGATACCCATAAGTTAAGTGGCCTGTTTGTTTGTGAACTGTGCCCTTATACTTCTACTGAGTCTTCTGTGTTTCATCTCATTCTTTTGTTTACATGTTATATGTTTATATGTTATTTGTATATTTATATTTATATGTTTATGTTTCTGCGGGTTTTCGGTTGGGCGGTGTCTCCCTTAGATCATACCACGTCATAGAGGTCGTCTATCGTGAGCGTTTTCTGTAGGGTGTGCAAATTTCCGATACTGGAATTTGCAAAGCGACTTCTGTTGCTATTTTTTGTTAGTTGTGATGACATGTGTTAGTATTGTTTTCGTTATTTTTCTGCATTCTTTAGTTTTGTTTTGATTTGTTTGTATTTGCTAGCCTACTCTTTTCTATAGTTTAGTTTCATATACCATTTTTGTTTATACACTGTGGTGTCTTGTATTTGTGTTATCTTCTCGTAGATATCATCACATTTTTTGTGATATTTCTTTAATTTTCGCTTTATTTTTTGTTGATTTCTACGAATGTTTTCGTATTGTTGCTAAATCTTTGTTATTGTTTACATTGTATTGTTTACATTGTATTGTTTACAGTGTAATGTTTACATTGTTATTGTTTACATTGTGATTGTGTTTACATAGTCATTGGTTACACTTATAGTAGTTAATTCACATTTAATAGTGGGTTATGCTTATGCATTACTACTACACTGATGATTAATAAATGATGAATAGTATTGTGCACTATTGAATGGGAAGTGCACCTATGATCAAGAGTTGATTGATGATATTTCAAAAAGGTCTATACACAAGTTCTTTGATATAAGACTTGTTTCCCACAGAGATTGGGATGATAATATAGTGTTGTGAGTAAACAAGTGCTTCATTTAAGACTTGTTATAATTAAATTTGAAATAAGATAATTAATTATTTCAGGTTGTGGACTCATATTATTACTCATCATGGCTACATTTGAGCACTTTATTGAGCAGGGTAAATTGCTTGGGAAGACTGGTGATAAGTTAGAAGAATTTGCAACTGCTCAATATGATAAAGCAATGGAAGCTGAACAAAAGAAACTGCAGATGCAGGTGGATGAAAAAAGATTCCAAATGGAAATGGAAAAACAAAAAAGAGAAGCAGAAGCAAAAGCTGAAGAGAAGAGACTACAGATAGAGGCTGAAAATAAAAGACTTGAAATAGAGGCTGAAAATAAAAGACTTGAAAAAGAGGCTGAAAATAAAAGACTTGAAAAAGAGGCTGAAAATAAAAGACTTGAAAAAGAGGCTGAAAATAAAAGACTTGAGGCTGAAAATAAAAGACTTGAAATAGAGGCTGAAAATAAAAGATTAGAAAAACAAGCTGAAGCTGAAGAAAGGAAGTTACAAAGAGAGTCTGATGAGAGAAAAGCAAAAATGGAGCATGAAGAAAAACTCTTAGCTTTGGAAGTTGAGAAATTAAGGTGATGAACATGGGTAATGCTAATGATGCAAATAAGGTCTCAGATAAGACTAATGCAAGCACTTTCAAGCTTAATCTACCACCATTCAATGCTTCCATCGACGATATAACATTCTATCTGGACAGATTTGAAACTTCATGTAAAGTACATAACATAGATAAATCACTGCAGGTTTATCATTTGTCCAAAATACTTAGAGGTGATGCTTTGAGTATGTTAAGCATGGTAGATGAGCCTGACAAGAACAACTATGAGGTTGTCAGGGCTATATTGTTAAAAAAATACCAACTTGACGAAGACGGCTATCGTCTTCAATTTAAAAATATGTTGCCAGAAACTGGTGTGCAATTCTCTGAATTCATTTCAAAGACACGTCTTACTTTTTTACGTTGGGTGGAGCTGTCTAAGACAGAAAAAACTTATGAAGGACTTATGGACTTAATACTTAGAGACAAAGTCATGTCTTCTGTCAATGAGTCTTTCCTTGCTTTCCTTCATGAACGTAAACCTAAAACAATAAAAGAAATGGAAGATTTCTGTAGCCAGTATATAACTGCGCATCCTCACGTAACCATTGGTAACTCTAAAGTAAAAGAAGGTCTGCCAGTTGCTTCGGCAGCACCTTATGGTCAAAACTCTAGTCATAGATTCCAACAAAATTTTGATAGGAAAAGTAACCGTAGTTACGGTCAAAATTATGGAAATCAATTTCAGGGTGATTCTTCTTCGAAGAATTGGAGACGAGCTGACAGTCCTCGTTACTTCCAACCTAATAATTTTAGGCATTTCAGAAGAGGATATGGTAACAGAGGCTTTTCCTCGCGTAGACCTCAAAACCAAACAAATAGATGTTCACATCAATGTGGACATGATAATAATCATGGAAACTGTAATTCGAAACAGGATAACAGTTATAATAGAGACAATAATAACTACAGAGATAATAACAACAGTGATAACTTCAGAGGTAATAGTAGTCGCGGTAGATCTCAATACAAAAAAAAGAGATATCAGCAGGCTAACTCGGTTCAACAAGAATCTCAGGGAGCCTGTAATCAGGTTTCTGATAATAAAAACTCTGACGCTGTCACTTGTTCTTCTTTTGACTTTGGGAGAGCAAACAAGTGCCCCCAATGCAGTACTTTGTTCGAACCAACTACAATATCGACTTTGAGTTGTGGTCACCCTCTCCCCGCTCTTCCTGCTTCGGTTGCACATGACGGGAGAGGTTCTCTAATCCTACATAAGGGTCTTGTTAATAATACTCCGGTCTCACTACTTTTCGATTCCGGATGCACCACTATTGGTGTTAGACAATCGCTTGTAGATCCATCCTGTGCGACAGGAAGGGTTATCAAATGTGTCACATTTGGCGGCACTCTAGAGAAATATCCTACTGCTGTAATTCACATTGCCACTCCTTTCTTTACGGGAGATGTGCATGCCTGTCTCTTACCTAATCCTATTGCGGACCTTATTATTGGTCGTATCCACGGAGTTAGGGAATGTACCCCACAGCAGATTGCTGCTTGGGAAGATGATAATATGCAAGCTACCAATGCAGTGGTTACAAGAGCACAAGCTCTACAAACACCACAAACTTCGTTGAATAATGATAATGAAGTTCATAGCCAAGATAGTACCTTGGTTATTTCTCGTGACTCGTTCATAAAATTACAAGAAGAAGATCCTACGCTAAAGAAATTCTTCATTCTTGCGAAGAAAGGTGATCCAAATAAGGATACACAAAGAAAATCTTGGATAGAAATGAAAAACGGCGTACTTGTACGTATGGTACAAGACTCGGCTACGTCAGCACATTCGCAAATTCTTGTTCCCAAGAGTATGAGAGTGCAAATATTGCAACATGCTCATGACTCGCAATGTGCTGGACACATGGGATTTTCCCGTACAAAGTCGAGAGTCCTTGCGGCTTTCTTTTGGCCCTTTGTTAACAAGGACATTCGTATATACTGCCGATCATGTCAGGTATGTCAGGAGGTCAAATCTAGAGGACCACGACATGCTGCGCCTATCCAGGCTGCTGACATCCCTATTCGGCCATTTCAGAAAATGGCCATAGATATTATTGGCCCTTTTAAGATAAAGTCGGCCAGAGGACATCAGTTTATCCTTACATGTGTCGATATGTGCACACGTTGGCCAGAGGCTATCCCTCTAAAGAGCATATCTACTACAGATATCGCAGATGCTCTTTGGCTGATATTTTCTCGCTTGGGGTTCCCCAGAGAAATACTGTCAGACCATGGCACTCAACTCATATCTGATACTATGTCTCAAGTAATGTCTACCTTACACATTAAAAGATCTCTCAGTAGCATCTATCATCCTATGTCTAATGGGTTAGTTGAGCGTCTGAATAGAACGCTCAAGACTTTACTTGGTAAGATAACTGAAGATCATCCTCAAGATTGGGACAGGGTTTTACCCGCGGCTCTCTTTGCCTATAGAGAGGTCCCAAATGAGCACACAGGATTTTCTCCCTTTGAACTTGTCTTTGGCGCGCGTCCGCGCGGCCCTATGTCTTTATTACACGATCTCATCACTGCCGATGATATTAGTGATGACACTCAATCTTCATATGAGTATGTCATTGCTCTTAGGCAAAAGATCATTGAGGCATGCAAACTAGCGACTGCTTCGTCAGAAATTGCTAAAGAAAAAGCAAGGCAGTTTGCTAACAAGAACAGATGTCTACGACAACTTTGTCCAGGTGACAAAGCATTCGTCCTACTCCCCAGTAGGGAAAATAGACTTCTGATTGCATGGAAAGGTCCATATGCAATAGTCTCACGAATTTCCGATGTTGACTATGTGGTCGATATAGATGGAAAGCATAAGACTTTCCATATCAACATGCTGACGGAATTTCATGAGCGTCCAGACTATTTGCTGCCTATTTTCCAGGCAACGGACGATTCTTCTGTACCTCATGGTCATTACTCATCCCTGTCTGTCATACAGGATGAGGAATCTGTTTTTTCTGATGTCGATCTCCCTCTTCCAGTGGTTCCACTACATTCTATGGAATCTTGGAAAGATGTCTCCATTTCTCCTAATCTTTCTGTTGATGAACATCGTCAAGTCTCGTCGATGTTACAGACATTTAAGGATGTTCTAACCGACATCCCTGGTCACACGCAGGTCATAGAACATGACATAATTCTTACCGACAATAATCCTATTAGGGTTAGGCCGTATCCTATCCCTATACACTTTCAGTCACAAGTGGAAAAGGAATTGGATGAAATGATCCAATTAAACATAATTGAACCATCGACTTCTCCATATTCTTCTTCCATGGTTATTGTTCGGAAGAAAGATAAGAACATACGAATTTGCGTTGATTATCGCAAATTAAATCAAGTCACAAAGTTCGATGCTGAACCTATGCCTTTACTAGAAGATCTACTTATTAGACTTTCTAATTCTAGATTCTTCACTAAACTTGACTTGTCAAAAGGTTATTGGCAAGTGCCTTTAGCAGATCATGCCAAACCTCTGACTGCTTTCTCTACACCTAGGGGTTTATTTCAATGGAATGTAATGCCCTTCGGTCTTATGAACGCCCCTGCTACTTTCGTTCGCATGATGCGTCGAATTCTTTCTCATCGTTCAGATGTCATCGCATACTTAGATGATATCTGTCTCTTCAGTGATTCTTGGGAAGATCACTATCTGGGTTTATATGACCTACTGTCTACTCTACGTGAGTATAATCTGACAGCAAAACCTTCTAAAGCTTATATTGGTTTTGGTGAAATTTCTTTCTTGGGTCATCGTGTTGGTCATGGTCTCTTGAAGACAGAAGACCACAATACTTCAAAAATATTGAACATCTCTGTACCTAAGACGAAGAAACAAGTCCGGAGTCTCTTGGGGTTAATTCAATTCTATGGGAGATTTATTCCGAATCTATCTTCGATAATGGCACCTCTGTCAACGTTGTTGAAGAAAGGGTCGCCTAATCTGATTCGTTGGTCTCAGGAATGTCAATCTTCCTTAGACCAGATTAAAAGTATATTTTCTTCTCCTCCCATCCTAAGATTACCTACTCTTGATAGAACTTTTGTTCTTCGAAGTGATGCTTCATCCACTGGGATCGGAGCAGCACTTATGCAGGAATATGCTGAAACTCTGCATCCTGTCATGTACATTTCTAGAAAACTAAATGCGGCAGAGAGGAACTACTCGGTTTTAGACCGTGAATTGTTAGCTATGGTTTGGTCTATTCTCAAACTACAAAGATTCCTCCTGGGCGCACATTTCATTCTAGAAACTGATCAGAAAGCTCTTACAGCTATTCAGACTAAGAATTTGAAGAGTTCGAGATCCACTCGATATGCTATTGCTCTTCAACCTTTTCACTTCACAGTACGAGCTATCCGTGGGTCGGATAATTTGATGGCTGACATTCAGTCTAGATGCCCACATGATTCCAACTAATACTTCTGTCCTATTTCTAGATATACGACAGAGTCATAACACACCTATATTACTACAATACATTAGCACATCTGTCCTCACTTTAGGTGAACACATACTATTGTGCTTAGTTATCATCTTCTTCTGTTCCCATCTTTAATATAAGAAGAAGACTGAGTAGTTAATATAAGGGCCGAAAGTTCACTCGGTCACAATTGTTAATAATAATGTATTGTATAGTATGAAACTTAATGGCTATTAAATAGAATTATATTGGTTGTTTTTTCTCAGCATGTTATTGTTGATCAGAGAAGCTACCTTTCTGTTGTCAAACATGGAGAGTTCCACATTGTACACTTTCCTTGGAACGACAGGAGATGTGTCCTGGATCGTCATTTATATTTAATTTCATTATGTAATGGTATTATTAAACATTTAGATAACGTAATATTTAACATTCAGTATCAGATGTGTACATCCATTCTAAGCGGTATTAGAGTATGATACTGCTATTTGATTATAATGATATGAACTTGCATATTTATATTGTATTTTCATGCAAGCGTAGTGTGTGTTGGTGGCACCTCCCCGATATATTTTTGAATCAGATTTTTTATCTGTTGAGAAATATTCTCACCAGACACTTTATGTGTCAATGTAGCCTCATATTAGGCAGTGCAATTAGTTATCCCCACATAATTCGCGCGTTGTTAAACCGCTTTTGGTTTTACTCTGGGATATTTAAAAAAAAAAAAGTTGCACATTTTTTTTTATCGGGAGGTGGCGGTAATGTTGCGCTAAACTTGTCGCAACTTATTCTGACCATGCATTCTGACTATAGTTAATTTTTTAATGCATGGGAAGTAACTCATGGAATTGTAGTCACTTTTATTTCTACAGTCGTCTAATCTTGATAGCTATCGTCAAGAAGTTGTCTTATCTTGATAGCTAGGGTTGTTGATAGTTGTGTGAACGATTTTGAGTCATGTCCATAGATGGAGCGCTCAGATCGCCAGTTCTTTGAAAACAGTTGGCAATCGCAATGTTTCAAGATTCATTTCCTTTTAAGGTCCGAGTCTTTAGTCGAACATCGTAGAACATTCTTCGTTTCGTAAGTTTAGCTGAGTTGTATTCGATTCGCGTGTTCTGCGCATGTCTCTGTTTGTGGCATTGTTTAAATGATTTCCGCCCAGGTCAGTCTGAGCAGAGATGCTGGTAAGGCGAGACGTAGCGATGTGCTAGTCTTCGCTTAGTTTATTCAGGAAGGAGTCCTCATCATTGTTGTTCCTTTTTTGAGATGATATATCTCTATATTATTCCAAATGCCTGGAGGCATACGTGATTTATGTGATTTAATTCCTGATGAACAGGTAACTGAATCTTTCTTACTGAGTAACTTTATCGCCATCTTGTGATGTTGACTTTTGCTTAGCCCGCCTTATTATAAAGTCTGTGATATGACAAGTTTGCTCAGCTCACGATCCACTTATATTGTCACGCATCGATTGATGCCTGTCCTACGGACTATTTGCTTCCTGACCTTTATTGATGGATCTAGGTTTGATACCTTTGCTGTATAAGGAACATAGAGGACGATAATGTGACGCTCAAAAGACATGCCTGTCTTATTGAGGTCAAAAATTAGGAGACCAGATTTAATCTCCTAGTTGATATCTACTAGCTCTTATGGAAAGGGGAAGTTTACTACCTGACTACATGTACAGCTGATTACGATATCCTAAAAGGCATATGATGTACATTATTATGATGCTGTCTGCTGTGTCTGTTGAATCGACTACTTCGATGATACAATGACTGTTGTAAAATACCTGTGATGTTTTCTGCATAACGATGTCCATGCATTTTGTCATTGTGGCGTACACAATATATATTGCCAAAAAACCATCACTGCTGTTTAAAGCTTTATTGACTTTTCACATCGTGAGTTAACGTGACGTCCTTGTGTGGATTGCCTTGTTTGTAATGCTCACTGTTTGAATACACATCCGCATCCTACACACTTAAACCAGACTAAAGACACCATGTTACTACGCCTCATCATCCCTGGTGTCTGAGGGTGGCACACTACTCTGCAAAGGCCAGGATTATCATACCTTTAGAGAAGCAGATGAAATACAACACCCTCAACGTTGTGTGGCAAATGTGACATCCTCCACGGAACATTTATACACAACACACATTTTGCTACTCAACAATCTTACTGTCTAATATTTGGTGTATAAATTGGACAGACACTCAGGACAGTACGTACGCAAATGAATAACTTGACAGAAGTCTGGGTCACAGCTCCATCCATGTAATCTCAACAGCATAGTCCTGGACATCAGTAACAATAGTTCATACATCTTACATCAATACAATATGTGGTACCGTCATCCTAATGTACTGGTAGCAACTGCATTCAATGTAAGTGCGGAATTCACCCCTCGCACATATATCTCTATCGTCTGCATTCAATGTAAGTGCGGCACTTACCTCTCGCACATATATCTCTATCTCTGGTCTAATCACCAGGCATCCAAGTTCCTCCAGAACTTCACAACGCGCTTATAGTGTCGATACACACAAGCTTTTTATCAAGCTCCTATCAGGCTTCCAAACACTGGAACAGCCAAGGTCTTATAACGTAGACCTCCTATTGGCGCGGGAAAGCAAACAAGGCGCCCTAAAAAAAACATATAATGGTCTTACCATAGACCTCCTTCTGACATGGGAAAACGACGTGCTTTTTAATCCATCCACTTCCAAGCGCGGGACTGAACACAACGCGCTGGTAAATAACAATATATAAAGGCCTTGTAAATACACCTTACGCGGAACATCATCGCGTCATATTCAATATATCATAATCAAAATCACAGACACTATTCACATACTCTAGAAAACACCGACCGTCTCCCACAACGGATGGCCACAGACTCCCGTTAACATCTCAGTATCCTTCTCTGACAAGTATGCTAACTACACTCACTCCGCACGCTTTTCTCATGTACCCATAAACCTCGATTCACACATGAACGCCCCTGAATATTCTTGAACCACGTGCTTGTAACGGTGAACTTTAAATATAACATTCCAAGCGTTGATTTTTGTGGCAGTTTGTTTGACCTGAAGACTTTATCAGCCACATGCCCAACCTCACATTAGACATCAGTACGACATGTTTGAGGGTACAGAACTCTTATTTTTCTCTGGTCTCTTCAGTGACCCCCCGCGAACTGCCCGGGCCTAAGTTATATATAAGCTGCAGGTATTCTAATTTCCAAATACATTCAAGTTAAAAAATGAATGATTTCATCAAGGTAGTTCTTTACAGAGATCAGTGTTTTCAAATGTAGATTTCCATAGCTCTTGGTTGCCTACAGCTGTTCAGTGCAACACAATATATGGAAAATGCATTTTATGTTGTTTAGTGAATTTGGTAACACACAGAACAGGGGTTCGTAAAACGTGTATTTACCTTACTACATACATACTACCAGTTTGGAAACAACAGCGCTTCCCTGAAAAGTTAGAAAAACATTACTGGTATTGAGAGAAAAAAACATCCACACTGAAACGGAAAGAAGAGTCCTAACCACAAAATACGGCGACAAACATTACCCAAGCAACACCTGGATCCATACATGCACAAATGAATCAGCAACAAATGCAACAGAAGATAGAGGTGGAGGAGTCGTTCTGAGCTTAAGCAACGGCACACACTAAAAAAGCTGCCAGTCGCAACAGGAAGATTGTCAGGTAGCTTCCGAGCAGAGGCAGAGGCCTTAAAAACTGTAGCAGAAATCCTAATAACTGAAGAACACTCAGAGAGACAAGTAATTCTCTTCACAGATAATGCTGACCTGAATGACCTTAGAACAACACTGCACAGACTGTGTCAGCAATTCAAAAGGTTGTAATACAGTTGATCCCATTTCACTGCAACATCCCTGGAAAGAAAGAAGCTGACAGATTGGCAAATGATGGTGGAAAGCTACCTCAGCATAATTCAAGCATAACTTATGAAGAAGCCAAGAGTTTTATAAAGAGCGGATACAGGAGCAGGTGAGAATCAGAGCATCCAGGCCACACAAAATATTGCGTATTACCAGATGCAAAGGATGAACCCGAGTTGGGGCACGGTGTGAAGGACGGACACCGACCGAGCAAATTGGGGACAGTTTGTTGCTGTCCTACAAGACACCACTAGACGTGATGGCCACTGACTGCTTTTTTCAGTCACCGGCTAATGATCCAAGAAGAAGAGATAGAAGTATTACCAGCTCAGCACAGTGAACAAGTGGTAATCTTCAGGCGTCGCACAGACCAAATCAGATTGGGACATCATCTACTCAACAAGCTAAAGATAGGAATTACCGAACAGTGTAACTGTGGCACCGATAAAATGACTGCTGAACTTCTGCTTCAAAGATGCCCAACACATGAGGAACATAGAAAGCGCAATTAACAATCACCAGTACCATTCCTGGAAAAAAAATACTCTACGGAGATACAATATCTTCACGCCGGACCACTGCATTCTTTTAAAATATTCAAGTATACATCTGAGAGTGTACGAAGAAGAAGTATTTAACTTTACTTGGTTACTCCATTATGTTCGTGACACTAACATTGTTATTATTTTTTTTTTTGTATTCCAGATCACAGCCATCATCTTCAATTATCGATACATGTCGTCATCTTCATGGTCGTAGTAAACTACATGTTCAATAAACAACACCGAATATTATATATACATTTTAGCACAAATGTCTGACTAAAATAACTTGAGCTTTCTTTTTCACGTCTATCTATCTATCTATCTATCTATCTATCTATCTATCTATCTATCTATCTATCTATCTATCTATCTATCTATCTATCTATCTATCTATCTATCTATCTATCTATCTATCTATCTATCTATCTATCTGTCTGTCTGTCTGTCTGTCTGTCTGTCTGTCTGTCTGTCTGTCTGTCTGTCTGTCTGTCTGCCTGTCTGTCTGTCTGTCTGTCTATCTATGTGTCTGTCTATCTACCTATCTATCTATCTGTTTGCTTGACGATTGACCAGCTTTTAACGTGGAACTCCCATGTACGGAATTCAACCAAACACTTAGCTCAAAAGATATACCAGCTAGCCAAAATAAAACACTTCATAGACGCAGACACTAGACTATTGTTCTACACCTCACATATACAGACACATCTAGATTACTGCTCTACACTATGGGATGGTTGCCCTGCTTCCACCTCAAAGAGACTGCACTCCCTGCATAAGAGAGCAGTACGTCTGATTACCGATAATCGCACGATACTGCACGCAAGGACACGAAAAGAACCCAAAATACTGTCCCTAAAAAAAGTCTCCTCTACAACAAAGCCAAGATGACTCACGCAATTCTATCAAACAATGCCCCGCCGTACCTACGATCATTGTTTCAAACCAGTAGAAGAGAGGGACTATAATTACATCAGTTACGTCTGCCCAAACCTAGGATCGACCTGTTCAAAGGGAGTCTAGCCTACTCTGGAGCCTACTTGTGGAACAGCCTTCCACACCACATAAAAAACCAACATACACAATACTCATTCAACAAAGCACTTTTTAAACACTTAATCAACACCGATTATCTACCCCCATAGAAGCAGCCATTGTCAATCCACATCTTATCTATATGTCAACCTTTCTTTTCCTCTTCACTCGTTATTGTCTATGCGAAAAATTTGTTTCATATCGACGTAGTATTGCTATATAATGTAATGTATGTGAGAATGTACCTGCATAGCACTGTACTTTTGAAATATGTAATTGTATTTTGTTTGCTTAAATGTGATGATGTATATGCGAATGAGCAGATATACATTTTTACAGCTCGAAGATGTGTCCTGCTACAGAAGTGCGTAAGAAATTATTATTATTATTTCATTTTCCCTCAAGAATGTACAGATATAAGCGAGAATATGTTATGTAATTTGTGTATTGATGTTTAATGACACATTCAAAAATATAGATTAATTGCCGATGAACACATAAGTGAGTGTCGGGATACAGAATGAAAGATAAAGGGCTGGATGGTCGGACAGGCCTGGGTCCCAATTCTTTACCCTTTTAAATAAAGTTATGTCCATCTATCTCTTCTACTGATTCTGCTCTTGGGTTAAGGAGAGCAAAGAAATAACACCAAGTCTCACCTCCTTCAATAGCAGACTGTCAAATACTTCATGAGTTCTGATACTATGCCAGCTAATCTGATTATGCTTTAAATCATAATTTTCTGTACGTATTTTTTAAATTTTTAAATTTTTAAAATTAAATTAAATTAAATTTTATTATAATGTTTGTTTAATTAACACTTCTTAATTTTGATTATGACTGCATACTGTAAACGTACGCTGTTAAATTACCTTTATAATGTTGCATGCCTCCATATTAATGCTTAAAGTAACATGTGGGAATGAAAGGATATAATATGCAAGATAAAGAAGAATGGAAGGGCAGAAAGTTAGACGGGCCTGCGCGCCCAATTCTTAACCCTTCGAAAATAAAGTTTGTTCGTTCGTTCGTTCGTTCTGTCTGTCTGTCTGTCTGTCTATTTATCTTATAGATACATCATAATCAAAATGTTATAACTGTGTTGGTTACTACCATCAAAATCATCGTGTTAGTTCAGTACTGATTACAATCGTTATAATATTGTTGGTGACAATCCTCATAGTCATCATGTTATGCCAATGCTGATCGCAATCATCATAATCCAAGCGTTATAACATTATTGAATGCAATCATCATTACAAGCATGTTATGTAATGGATGGTTACAATCAACATGTTATTCCATTGTTGGTTGCAATCACGATAATCAAAATGTTATGCAATTGTTGGTTACACTCATCATAATGATCAGTTTTTGCCAATGTTGGCTGCAGTCAACATTTTCATCATGTTGAACAATTGTTGGTTACAATCATCACAATCATAATGTTATATCAAGGTTGGTTACAATTATCATAATGTTATAGGATTGTATGTTATAATCATCATAATCATGATTTTATACCATTGTTGGTTACATTAATTACATTCAGCATGTTACGCCATTGTTAGTTAATTACACTCAGTATGTTATACAATTGTTGGTTACATTACTTCTTTATTTCTTACGAGTGCCTGAAAACATTCCTTTATGTTTGTCTAATATTTATTTACTGTTTACAGGCCTCGGGTTTCCCTTCCTTATGTGTTATAAATTGGTTACATTAATTACACTCAGCATGTTACACCATTGTTGGTTACAATCATTATGTTGCAGTATTTGTAGTTACAATCATTATAACCATCAAAACCAATCAAATTATACCATTGTTGGTAATGTGACAAAACCAAATTTCGTCCATTTGTTTCATCTCTCTTTCTCCTATAACTACTTCAATTGTCCATACCATTTTCTTCCTCGTCCCTTAATAAGCTGCAGTTCTCAGTTATTCAATGCTACTTTATTTTTTCAAATACCCTTTTTTATTACACTGTCGTGGCGTAGCGTAATAGCGCACTATGTACTGTTGCCATTCTCTACAGTCAACACTTTTCTGTTCATTCTGCACGCACATTAAGATAGGTAAGACCTGAGAACAGACTGAGATGCAGACTTGTTGGCGACGAGAGGCATCATAACGACCAAGTAAGGTTAACACTTGACGTCAAGAGTCATACATTGCCTCTCACAGCTGGCGTAATTGATAAGATTCACCGACTTAGAGGTGAGATACACACGTTCAATTATTCGGGCAAGTAAGAAAGCTAGATATTTTATTGTACCATAAAGTTTCTGAACGGGGAATAGTTGTCGATTCTGAGAACATATGCAACAGACAGTGACGCCCAGATAAAGGACATGTATTTTTTTAAGATTAAGTCTGCCCCTTTGGACCAACGCGTGCTTATTGGAGAATAGGAATAGTTTTGACATTTTGAAACTTGTCCACCAAACACGTGATGATTAGGGGAGGGAACAGGACGACCTGTTAAATGTCCGGAACCTACAGTGTTTGGCACTCAACAATGAACCAAGACTGGGACCCGGTCAGACAGGAACGATTCACACTGTGTACCAACTGGACTGGCAAAATTTAATTTGGATTCAAGTCATTGGACTTAACGACCTAAAGCCTTCAAGAGCCAGAACTGTAATGATTTGTTAGGTCCTAATGGTGAAGAAAAGAAAGTCTTTATGCAGTACCAACCAAATGTGCTGAAGTAATAGACTGTAATTGACTGAAAGCCGAGGCAACCCATTGAGTCAAACCCGCCAACATCAACCACAGAAGACCAACAAATCTCCCAAAAGTTGAGTAACAAACAACATCTATTGAGAAGTGAAACATACAACTTCACAAACTTTGAAACCAAGTGATTAAACTTGCCTAATGGAACACTAAACGTACAATAATACAAGTGTAGCTTTCATTCTGTATAGTGGGATTTTATTTGCTTTTTTTTTTCCTTTTGAAAATTCTATTTTATATTCGAATATCTAAACCAGCCGTGTCTGCTATACTTTGTAACTTGTCAGATGTATGGTTGTTGTCTTCAATGTGGTAATACGTTTAAGATAAATTCTTTATTCTTTTACCTCGAGGCTGGAGCCGTAAAATAATTTTAAATGAAATAACAATTAAATTAGTCAGGGAAGGGATGGAAATGTGACTAGAATACCAATCCCCTGTCTCTACCTAACTCAATCAAGAGAGAGATACAGATTACCTTTCTACTAAATATTCCGTTTCAGTTTCACAATAATGAACTACCCTGATGGTGAGAAAAGTGATCTTTGATGTGTCTACAGATATCAGGCATTCTTAATAGAATAGCCCTTGATTCTCTCACATAATCTGTCGCTTTCACTCTTTCAATATCTCACTGAAATCCTGTCGTCACAGGTAACTCTCATTACTATCAATCAAGTTATATCATTTTTGGTTACAATCATCTTTTGTGTACCTGCGCAAGGTGATTTGGTTTTTGTCAAATGACAAAAGTGAATATGGGATGAAATCCCCCAGACCCCTTATGCTAATGGCTCGTAAGTATCAAGACTTACTTAGAACACCAAGAGTGAATGCGAGAAGGTTAATTCTCACTGAGAAAGAAGGTATCGGTAGGTTTTCTGGTCTCCAGGGATAGCTTCACTCTGGGATCTCGAAAGATACATGAGCTCCCACTCCTGGTTACGCCAGAGAAACATGATGCACTTAAACAAGCACAACACAAAAGATTTAAATAAGTAATAACGTAAGATTACATTTTTATTTACTCATATATATATATATATATATATATATCACAGCTGAAAAAAAATATGATGCAATATGATGCAGTCAGCAAAAAAGAAAAAAATGATATCGAATTAATTAATTAACAACTTAATTACTCTTAACTTGAGACTGCAGTGGTGATAAATATGATGAAAAGCCTTGAATCTCACAATTAGGTGAACTACACTGGATACTGATGAATTGGCAAGCATACTGCTTGCTGATGAATAAGATATGCTCGTACGAAACAGTCTACTGACCTATCACTTTTGGATACTAAACCTGAAAAGAATATTGGTCATTCCGGCTATGGTGTCAGGTGTTTTTATACCTCAACTCTTTCCTTTCGTTGATGGTTGACTAGGCCAAGGACACTGTGGCTGTAATGAATGTTTATGTTGCGCCTCTGCACTATCTGGCGATTTGCGCTGAGTACTGTTGTGTACTGACTGACCCAATAAGTACCGCTAGCGTGACATGGTGAAAGACTTAGATGTCTTTAGAACCACAAAGGATGTTGGTACATTCCGTGACATATATGGGTGCTCAGTGGTCTGGTAACGAGCTATCTATCGAGAGGAGTAGGGAAACCCTTTCTTTCTCTCCGTTGACAGTAGTAGTTCTTGCTTATGCCGAAGCTGAGAATCCAATGCCTGCCATATATTGTACAAAAAAACATTCGTAAGCCCTAGCCTAGCAGGTAATTATTTTTTAGTGATAGTATTAATAGTGTCATGATTTTGTACCTTCGCAAGTCGTTTGCACATTTAGCATGACATGACTGTACGTAGCAGTAAGAAATAGCAGTATATATGTGATACAATTAATGATAGTGTAGTATGTGTTAATACATCTTAGTATTATACTATGTCACAGTATTCGATACATTTGTGAGATTAGTTACATTTTTAACAAATTTTTCAAAAATAAATAAATATCTATGCCGGTTGACTAAAAAGTCAACTGCGGCGAAACATGAAATATGAATTAGAAATTTTGTGACACTGCGAACCTTCACAGTAATTCAGGTGATGAGAAGAAAAATGTATGTCTCTGACTATTATGAAAAAAATGAGTACACAAAGCTTAAACGTCTTCATTCTTTGAATAATGAAAGAAGGATTTAAAAAAAAAAATCATTTATAATTTATCATTTTTATCTAGTATTATTTATTATAAAACCTATCCCAACTGGTGAGAAAACCCTTCCCAAAGATTAGTTTGTTACAACGATTTCTTCCAGGCTGCTCTCTGCGCAGAATTTTAACTCGTTCTCTCGTTCGTTCAGTATGTATGTGAAAATGACTCGAAATTTATTAGTTTATATACCACGAAAATACGCTACGAAAGGATTTTCAAAATACGTTTTGCCAGTAAATTAATATCATGCAATATCCTATTTAAATATAAAAATATCTAATGGTTTATTATTGCTAGAACTAGTTTTATTTTTACATTCCGCCTAAATTTTGGGTCACCGAATAATGTAACAATTTTTTCCGCTTCTCATGCAGAAATCGTATCGCGTTTGAATCTAAAACGGCGAAGTCTGTACAGTCATGCGCCGCATAACGTCCGTTCGGACAACGTCCAACTGCATATACGTCCGTTGTCCCATAAGGTTATAATAGAGTTAAGAAATCCCGATCGGAAAACAGGGCGGAGCGGACGTAACCGGACGTAGCGAAAGCAACAGCTTCCCGCACGCAAAATGTGTATCTCATGTGTCTTGTATACAGTACAAAGCGGTTGCGATGCCAGGCATATAATGGTACAGTACATAAATAACTTATAATACAGTAGATATGTCTTGATAGTCATAATAAACGCCTATGTTACTGGCTTATGTATGTACTGTACTGTACTTACTATCGTTATTTTAATGTGAACTTTCGAAAATACATTACCGTGAAGTGCATCATGGCTCCCAAACGCAGCAAAACCAGTTCTAGTGATAGCAGCAGCAAGAGACAAAGGAAAAGTATCGATTTGGAAGTGAAACAAAAGGTAATTAAACATCACGAAGGTGGAAAACCAGTGTATACCTCGTGATTTGGGCATGTCGCACTCGACAGTCACAACGATCCTTAAGAACAAAGAAAAAATTCTCCAAGCTGTTAAAGGATCGGCTCCACTGAAAGCTACAAAGCTTACGAAAATGCGAGAGGGACCTATATCAGATAAGGAAAAATTGCCAATGACCTGGATTGAGGACCAAACACAGAAGCGATTCCCTCTCAGTACGTTGACGATCACTGCTAAGGCACGAAGCTTGTTCGAAATGCTAACAGAAAAAGCAGGACCAGACTACAATATCGAGTTTAGTGCTAGTTCTGGGAGGTTCAAGCGCTTCAAACAACGTTTTTCGCTGCATAATGTGAAAGTGAGTGGTGAGTCTGCGAGTGCTGATGCTAAGGCAGCAGAAGATTTTGTTGAAACCCTAGATAAACTAATTGTAGAGGGAGGTTATTTGCCCCAGAAAATTTTTAATACGGACAGCATTACCTTGCCAGATACAGTACATTAGCTGAAATACAGTACAGTATGTGTACAGTATCTTGGCAATTTAGTCAATACAGGTACACTACAGAATCCCTTATAACTTTGCTAAGTATAAAGTATGGTGTTCGCACAACGTCCAAATCGCATAACGTCCTATTTCACAGAACGTATCGTGGACGTTAAGCGACGCATGACTGTTTATCAAAAACAAAAAAAGAGAGAAGGGTGGGAGGGGGGGAGGGGGGTGGGGTGGGGGGGGATGTGGGTAATTCCCCCACACTCGTCTGATGAAAATTTTGTAACACACTCTGCAAATACGAACGATTAAAATAGTATGAGCGAAAAGGCAGTACCACTGTTGGTTACAATCACCATAACCGACCATATTATACAATCGTTTGGTACAATCACCATTACGAATCATGTTATACCATTGTTGGTTACAATCATCCTGTTATACCAGTGTTGGGTACAATTATCATGTTATACCAGTGTTGGGTACAATCATCATGTTATACCAGTGTTGGTTACAATCATCATGTTATACCAGTGTTGGGTACAATCATCATGTTATACCAGTGTTGGTTACAATCATCATGTTATACCAGTGTTGGGTACAATCATCATGTTATACCAGTGTTGGGTACAATCATCATGTTATACCAGTGTTGGGTACAATCATCATGTTATACCAGTGTTGGGTACAATCAGCATGTTATACCAGTGTTGGGTACAATCATCATGTTATACTATTGTTTGTTACAATCATCTTAATCATCTTCTACTTACTGAACATGAACGATCATTGCAGCTGGTTAATTTTTCAGATAAGCTGTGATGTTATTTTGCAGCAATGGTTTCTGTAACAACTATTTTAGATGAAGATGTTGTCATACTACGTCCTTTTACGTCATGCCTAAGGAAGGGTAGGGGTATTAATTCTTTGCCTCGTCCGAGACTGCAGTGAACTATAAGAGGTGGTTGGTTTAAAATGCGATAACTTTGAGTTTCACGTTATAAAACACGATGCGGAGATTGTTTGTGTGCTATCCCATATAATAGAGTCACACTATGTTTACTGTTAGACCACGCCCTGTAATAATGGCTGAAAAAAAAAACAGAATGTAATCTATAGGAGTTGTACTCTCAATAATAATAGTCTTGAGGAGCCACTATGCCAAGGGATATAAATATCTGATAAACTCGCCAAATGCTACAACAAGTGCATAGACCAGTGGATACCAGCTCATTGCAATATTTCAGGCAACGAGGAGGCAGATAAACTCGCTACGGAAGAAGGAGTTCTACAACAAAATGATATAGGGATAACTTAGGACATAGCTTAAACAACCAGACAAGCCACATTTAAACCCAAGTAGGACAGAGAACGCCCAGGCCACATACAAAATGAGATCAGGTCATCATTTTCCGGTTACGCACCGGACACAACAGGTTGAGCTATCATCTATACCCCCAGTACAGGATTGGTACACCAGATCTCAGCACCTGTGGTATCAGCTCCATGACAGCCGAACATCTGTAGCACCTGCCCAACATACAGCAATTAAAGGAACATCAGCCGGCAAGGTTATATTTCTCTCCACGAAACATTGCTTGGAGATTTCACGAAACTTAAACAGACTACTGACTTTAATGTGGTAGCTTGAGGGCGAACAAGGAAGAAGAAACTGGCCCTCTTTCAGGAGGCCTGCCCCAATCATTCAAATGCGATTGCAACGGTAGCATCTGTAACAATTTATTTTACGTGATGAGTATACCAGCCTCATGCGTAACTTCATGCGTAACCTCATATTAGTGGTTTTGTGTGACGTACCTAGGGAGCAGATATCATATTCTTTCTTTGCCACATGAGAGCCCTCCCCCCGTTATGATTGTGGTGAAATTACAGTGATGCAACGTTAAAATTCCTCCATTTATAAAGTAAACAGGTAAAATAACATGTAGGGATAAAAATATAGGTAAGATACGCTAATACATTCTCGCCCATGCCCGCGTTTTCTAGCGCCATTGAAACTAACTAGTTATAACATGCAGACTAAACGAACTATCTTTTTAGACGGGGTGGAAACGGAGATAAAAGAAAAAACTTGTGACGGTCTGAACACGTGTTTGAATCTAAAAAGTCTAGAAGACGCAATTTGTAGTTTTAAAGAAAAAATTACGCCACTAGTTGACACAATGTAAGGAAATGGACAAAAAACGACCTTAGCTCTTGTTAGAAACAGACATATCTTGGACGTTCTACGGTAATTAGTCGTTTTTAGTTTGAATCTAGCGGCAAACGCTTGAACGAAGGTACAAAAACAAATTTCAAAACTAACCTTGAAAAAAAGTAGGTTTTTTCTTAATAATAAGTTTAGGAGAATAAAAAATAGCTAGTTTGATAGCCCATCTTTAACAGAGAAAGAATATACTTTTAATTACGAAGACGGACAGATAACACGGAAGATATTGACGAAAGACTGTATTGTTCAATACAGACTAGCCAACAGTTATTTGTGCATACTTCTCACAAAATTCACTTTTGACGCGTCCTTGAGCCTAACGCATAAAAACAAACTGCAGGTGGACTAGGGGCAAAAAAGGGAGAGTAGAAGTTAAAAATAACTTTGTTTCGAAATCGTATAAGTAAGTGGGGGAAAATTTGTGTAGTTTTTTTGTAGTTTCATCTAGAAACAAGTGTAATTTTGGGAAAAACCAAGTTGGGACGGACAGACCGACATACAAATATTACACACTAGACAGAAACTGGACCTAAATTTGACTTTGTAGTTTAAATATTTGAACGTTAGTGGGGAAGTCCGCTGATCGGACAGAAGATTTCATATTGTAGAAAAAACTCTAGAAGCAATTGCCATTTTATAGAAGACTGTCCAGAGGCACAGTTCGTTAATGCTAGAAGAGTGATTTCCAGGAGATATTATATATTATCAGTGGGACGCCATAATCTAGCCAGCAGCTCAGCTGAGTTTCGCTAGTACAACGTAACTGTGTTTTCAATTTTGAATTGTGGTAAGGAGAAAAATTCATTAACCCTTTTATTTAATATTTAATATTTTGAGTGATTGATACTGCCATATCATGAAAAATGATTACGACAAGTGAGTGCTTATTCTAGGTCCTCAGCGACAGTCCAGGTCCTAGAAGCAAACAAATAATATAGGAAAACATATCAGAGACTTTAGAAGACAGATCTATATTTGAGATCAGTGGGAACATATCACCCACCTTATTGGATGGAAAAGGAAACTAATGAATGTGACGTACGTCTAAGTATGACAAATGAATTTCCCTGACTCGATGGATGACAGCAGAATATTGGCCTCTCATAACTTTAGAACCCCTGATCATCTGTTGTAACTTTAACCCGCATGCAGCATTTCCACGAGAATTTTACACGCTGGATCAAAGCCAGGCTGATCTTCAGAATTCAACGTGGGGCGGTATACGATCTAAAGAAATCAGGGAACTCCCAGCTAACGTAGTTAGCTTCTCGAGAAATTTTTCCCACTCTCATGCGAGCAGCCTGAGACGAAGAAAATCGGTAGACCGGGGGAAACGGAGGAATCGCAGCGGTTAACACAACGGCGAGGTACCTCGGATTCTGCTCTACTTCAAGAAAAGTGTGAAAACCTAACACGTCCTATTTAAGTTACATTTGAGAAGTATAAATAAAGAACTCCGAAAACTGCATTTTATCGTTCGTTCTGACAGAATCTTAGTTTCACTAGCATAGTCGGATTCCTGCTAGATTTCATCTACCTTCGTTGACTATTTGAGTGTATTCTTTCTGCGCAGACGGTAATTTATACATTAGCTTCGAGTGATCAGTGGTCTAGTTATTTCAATTTATTTCATTGGATTGTGGTGTAAATTTAACCTTATTAAATAAACCCATTTTCAAAAGTTCTAGTGCAAACTAATGTTACAGCTAAAAGTATTTCCTAATACAATTAACGCGTAAATTAATTTTGCAGACGTTAAAGGAATTATAACCAGTAAATCCAGTTTAGTTCTGTATAGATAGATGTGCTTTTAATTATTTTAACTCACGGGGAGTTTTCCTGATTTGTTAATTGACGACGCTAATAAAAAAAATAGGCTAACTGTAATTTATCGCGTGTCAGATTATAATATGATTTGTAATGCATTTCTTGTTTTGATTATCTTTCATTCAGAACGATCATTCAACCTGCATCCCAGCAATTATTAATTATATACAGAGTTCTGCCAACTCAATTCGATAACTCCAGTAACATATGAACCTTTGTTAAAGCTAAACTTGTGGCGACCTGTAATGGGCCCCGCTCCTCTGAATTTAACTGAGAATAAAGCCACCCAAGAAACACTTTTAAAATACTAGTTCATATAGGCTAGTCCTTAAAGTAAACTGGAAGCAGAACATATTTTATTCACTGCCCTATTTGTAATGAAAAAACATAGATCTACCTGAACACTGTCCGTAAAGTATATTCAGTGGAATTTACCCCCCCCCCCCCCCCCGAAGAAGAACTTACCTCAGTGTTTTTTTAACTTGTGACATTACGGAAAAGGAAAGTTATCTCCACCAGCTGTGCCAATTTTAGGAACCACACCATACCTCACGCCTAGCCTAAAGCCTGTGCCATTCATTAGGAACTTTATCTAAACCAACAGTAGCCTTTACGCTTCACCGTCTGGCGATTTTTTGAGACTATTTGTTACCTCGTTAAATCTGGGGCCTAACACGGAAAAAATAAGAGGACCAGTCCATTATTCCACGGTATTAGCTGCTGTGGTAAATAATTCCTAGAGTGACAGAATTCACCATTTTGGTAAGTCTGCGTGTGTGTTTATGGGATGGCCAGCCCTGGTGTGTTTTTTTTTTTGAATGAAAGGAGATTTAATCTTTTCTTTACCCTTTTAATTAGTTCGACCTAGTATTAAGGTGCATTATATTCCTTGTACGGGATTTCTCCTAGCGGGATTGTGTAACTGTGTTCATTCCCCCCTCCCGTAAAATTTGTATGATTAAAGGGAGACATTTGAGAACCCTAGCTTTTCCTCTACACCCCCCCCCTTTTACTGTAACCCCTTGCCTCAGAGTAATAAATTTACCAGTGGGTTAAATTGCCTATCTCTGATGACCCCTCCCCCCTTTCTTGTCTTTTGGACCGGGTCTTGTCTGTTAGTAAATACAAACGGGAAACGGTGGATGGGATATTTCTCCTCAAACCCCCCTCTTCCCTTATCATATTTGTATTCTGTAACCTTTGATTTTTGACTGTAAATGTATAATTATTTGTGACTGCTTTATGATAATAAAGGTATTAATCTTTATTTGTGTTGGTTGTCGGCGGGCCCAAAACTCCAAACATTTCCATCTGTGTAGACTGTATTCATGTAAGATTGTGCGACAGAATCACCAAATCGGCGAGTGCGCCTGAGCGACTGGAACTGACAAACAATTGTTTGTTCAGAAGAGAGATAGGAATAGTCTGTGAGAAACAGATATTGTCGTAATAAGAGACTGTCCTTGCTCTTCCCAGCGCTTGTGAATCTACTACCTCATTCTCCTAAATCCTTATTCTCACAGAGCCTTCAATATTCCTCTACACTCTAAAGGGACCAATATCCATCAGCACCCTCTCAGATAAAAATTACGACAATATATGGTTAGCTCGTTCGAGATTCTGAACCTAGTTAAAATAGAGTGTGGTTGATTGTCTTTGTGAAGTAGGGTATAATCTTTAAAAGTAATTACTTCCCCTAGACCAAGCCGTTCAGTATTTGGGCCGACCACACAATAATTATGACAGGTTTTTTTTTTCCACAGGAGCAGGCAGTTAGTGATAATAAAAGATTTGTCACCTTTGTATTCTCTGGCAGAGGGAATTGAAATTTTTTGGTTATATAATTGCTGGGACTGCGTGATTGTTTTACAATCACTATGGGTTTTTGAAGTTATTAGAGTTGAGCTTAGCTAAAGACGCCTTGTTCTGACTTTTTAAGTCTTGTTAACACGTCTCTTCTCATAAAATTGACTTCAGGGACGGAGTTTGTTGTTAGAGAATTAAAATTTCGGGGAAAATTTTTTTAAATTTTTTTTTCCCTTTTAAATTGGTTTAATTTAAATCTTTCTCTACTGATAGTAATAGTAGATTGTTTTCTAGTGTAACTTACCAATTAATTGGCATAGTTGCTTGCGTTAAAAGTCTTAAGTGACAATAATAGCGGCGATAAGTTAACACACGAGGTCATTAAGTAAATTATTTTTACTTTCGGTTTTCTCATAGCGGCTTTGTTTTTTTTTCCCTTCTTGTTCTTTCTTAATACTCTCAAATAGTAGAAGCATCCAGTTCTTCAATCATGGCAGAGAGAATTAGGATAAGATCCTTTCGCAGACAGGAAGCGAAAGACTCAGGATTAGACACAGAAGCCGCGAATCTGTTTATCAACCAGGAATTGGAAATATATGACGCGCAGCAACAAAGAGCAGAAGCAGGGAGGAAGGAAGAGAAACAAAGAGCAGAAGCTGAGAGGAAGGAAGAAAAAGAGAGAGAAGAGAGGGCAGAAGCTAGGAAGAAAGAAGCGGACGATCGTCAATTTAAGTAGAAGAAAATTGAGGCAGAGATGGAAGCTCGCAGGGAAAGAGAGAGAGAGCGAGATAGACAACATGAACTGGCGCTTAGAGCTTTAGAGAGTCGGGGCGCCTCTACTCCGAATAACGGAGAGCCGTCTTCGTCCCAGTCTCAGTCAATGGACCTCTCCAGCACTCATTCTGCCCAATTAGCGGCGATGTCTTTTGCTTTAGAATCTTTTCCTAGCCCTAATGAAAAAATTGACAGCTACCTAGAAAAATTCGAAAGGCTCGCAAATCTGTATGGGTTAGAGAGTTCCCGCTGGGCACTTAAACTCTCGACGTCACTAAAAGCGAATGCTTATGACGTATACACAAAGCTGGGACCGAACCAACATGATTACGACATGCTTAAGAAGGCCTTGATAGAACGGTTTGAGATGACCGCCCGAAAATTCCTGCAAATGTTCAGGAACAGCCGAAAAGAGAGCACGGAAACATTCCCACAATTCTCTTCACGTCTCACGGGCTATTTGACAAAGTGCATTGAATTATCTGACCTACCTCTTACATATGAGGGACTACTTGAACTTGTTCTTGTGGAACAGATAAAGGCAACCTTGTCAAACGAAACCCGTAGATTTTTGGCTGAACATGGCGCAGTCACGCTTGAGGACATCCTCAATAAGGCCGAACGCTATACCAATGCAATGGCCGAACTTCCCAGCACTAAACGTAAACCCACAGAGGAGCCATCTCGAAAACAAAATCTAGAGCAGTCATCCTATTCCTCTAATTCCTCTCAGAATTATAACCAACGAGAAAATAATACCCAGAGACCTCCCCAGGAAAAATCGAAATTCCACAAAACCCGATGTTACGCACAAATAATTACTTTTTTCCAAAGTCTTTGTATGTTCGTTTTTCGTATGTATGATCATTATTTGACTGAAATGCATGTTATATATATTTTATGGTCAAAGGGACAGAACCCGAAATATCGATACTACTATTTTTTGTGGGTTTACCTCATCTTGTATAGAGACACGTTCGGTCTATAATGTCTTGAACGAAGCGTGACCATATCTCCTTATTTGGTAGTATCAGTCAACTGTTGTAGATGTTTCTCAACCTGAGGGGGACCGACCCTCAACTCGAGGAACTGTAATTTTGAATGGTACCTCAACCACTTGTCTCTTTGACACTGGATTAAGTTTTAGTTGTATTGTTGCTAGACACCTAGTCAAACCAGGTCAGGAGACAGAGGAAACCGTCAAACTTAGTGGAGTTTTTAAGAGTGATGCGCCCAGGACGCTTCCTATCGCACTGGTAGAAATACACTCTGATTTTGTCAGAGGTGTTATTAAAGCGGCCATTATGGATGATCCTATCTACCCAGTTATCCTGGGATGTAGATATGTGTTTATTGGGAGACCAAAGGAGCCGATTGTGGCAGCGGTAACCACAAGAGGGCAAGCCAAGAAAGAGAGGGAGCCTGCGCCAAATTTGTTGCCGAATGAACTGAAGGAGGCGCAACAAAAGGACCCTACTCTGGAGCCCTGCTTTAAAAGACTGCCCATGGCTAAGGACCCCAGACACAACGGAGACATCTTTTCTAAGGATGGCGTATTGTATCGTAGAACGGGCAACCCGGACACGGGGAATAACCAGCTCCTAGTACCGACGCAGTACCGAAGCCAGATCTTAGAGATGGGGCACTCTCTTCCCTTTAGCGGACATATGGGACAAAACGCCACTATTCAGCGAATAAAAACCCACTATTGGTGGCCAGGAATGAACTCTGACATTATCAGGTATGTGAAATCCTGCGCCCAGTGCCAACGGGTAGCACCCAAGCACTTGACACCCCCAGTACCCATGGGGCAAATGCCAATAGTAGGGACTCCATTTGAACGGGTTGCTGTCGACATCATTGGACCCCTGGAAAGGACCAAAAGAAAGCACAGGTTCATCCTGACTTTAGTCGACACTTGCACAATGTGGGCCGAAGCTGTACCGCTAACATGCATAGATTCCAAGCATGTCGCAGAAGCCCTCGTGCAAATCTTTACACGGTTGGGATTCCCTCAACAAGTTTTGACGGACAATGGATCCCAATTCCGTAGCCTGTTAATGGAGGAGATCTTTAAGATCTTGAGGGCCAAACATATCCACACAAGTCCCTATCATCCGGCCGGAAATGGGCTCGTGGAACGTTTTAACGGCACCCTCACCACCATGTTACGTAAGCTGGGTCAGGAGAAACCGGAAGACTGGGACCTATATATATCGGCTGCCTTATTCGCCTACCGAGAGGTTCCCCAAGCGTCTACGGGATTCGCGCCAGCTACACTTTTATTTGGCAGACCTATAAAGGGGCCACTAGAAGCCTTACTTCGGTCCCTGACAGACCAAAAGGCTGACGAGACAGTCGTCTCTGCAAGCAAGTATGTATCTGAGCTCAAGGAAAGGCTAAAGCTAGGATGGGATCTAGCTACTACCAACCTTAAGAAAGCCCGCGCTAAAATTACTAAAAGATACAACAAAGCTGCAAAAGAGAGAGAACTCCAACCAGGGGAGAAAGTTTTGTTGCTACTCCAAATCGGAAGCAATAAACTTCGCATCGGATGGCAAGGGCCGTTTACCGTCCCTAAAAAGATCTCACGTACTAATTACAAGATCTCCATTAAAGGAAAGGAGAAGGTCTTCCACATAAATCTGCTCAAGAAATATCTGGAAAGACCAGTGCCATCCTCCGAGCATCTCCTGGCTGTCGCCATAGCAACGGAAGACGAGGAAGATGATGATGGTTGCATGGAGTACCCATTGCAACCCACAGAATCCTTTAAAGATGTTCCGTTAGACCGCAAGCTCTCACCAGAACAACAAACAGAAACCAGGGCGCTACTACAGCAGTACAGTGCAGTCTTAACGGATGTACCTGGTCGAACAAATCTCATCGAATTTGACATGAAATTAACAAACGAGACCCCTGTTCGAACCAGAGTATACCCCATTCCGTACGCCAAAGCTGATGCACTTCGCGGAGAAATAGACAAGCTGCGTCAGGCAGGAATTATCAGCGAGTCTACATCTCCTTACAGTTCGAGTGTAGTGCTGTTGCAGAAGCCCAATAAGGAAGTTCGGCTGTGTATTGATTACCGGTTGCTAAACGCTGTAACGGAATTCCAGCCTGAACCGCTCCAAACTGCTTCTGAGTTGTTCACCAAGCTCAGCAAGGCAACAATTTTCTCCAAGATTGACCTCAGTAAAGGTTATTATCAAATACCAGTCAAGGAGGAAGTTAAACCTTTGCTAGCTTTCAGCACTAGTGAAGGACATTACACATTTAATGTGATGCCGTTCGGACTGCATAACGCACCAGGAGTGTTTACCAGGATGATGAGAAAGCTTTTAGAACCCTTGCAAAGTCCCCACATCCATAATTTCATGGACGACATCTTAATTGCATCGGAATCCTACGAAGAACATATTGCTACAGTCGCTATGCTCCTTAGGAGACTACAGGAAACTGGTCTCACAGCCAGACCTAGCAAATGTCTCATCGCATTTGAAAAGCTGGACTTCCTGGGGCACACTATTTCTCACGGCTGTAGTTGGCCTATTAAGAAGAACGTGGAGAAAATAGTGGCAGCAAAAAGACCCCGAACAAAGAAAGACATCAGGTCATTCTTATCACTATGTGCTTACTATCAGAAATACATCCAGAACTTCAACGGACTGACAGCACCTCTGACTGACCTCACCAAGAAAGGTTGTCCTGATAAGGTCATGTGGAATCAAAAGTGCGAACATGCATACAGCACTTTGAAAGGACAGTTGGCGGCATACCCCATCCTAAGGTTACCTGACCTTAAGAAACCTTTCGTACTGAGAGTTGACGCGTCAGGTCAGGGCATCGGGTCAACATTGCTGCAAGCCGAGGACAGTGACCCGAACCTGCTATTCCCAGTAGCTTACGGCAGTCGGAAACTGAATAAAGCGGAACGCAACTACAGTGTCGTTGAAAGAGAATGTCTCGCTCTGATTCATGGCATCAGACGCCATCATGAGTTTCTGTATGGTACTTCTTTCACGGTGCAAACAGACCATGCTCCATTAGCTTTCCTGGGTGCCAATAAGGAATTCAACGCAAGGATAATGCGTTGGGCCTTGCTATTGAGTGTTTATTCCTTCAAAGTGGAATATATTCCAGGAAAACAGAATGTCGGAGCTGACTTCTTGAGTAGAAACTGGACCACGGAGGAAGAGGAGAAAATCGACGATGCCAATCATCCAAAAGCTACCGATCAGGGCAGCTTCATTGTCATAAATGAAACATGAAAACGAGTTTCCATGTCTCAAAAGTGGGGACGATTGTGACGTACGTCTAAGTATGACAAATGAATTTCCCTGACTCGATGGATGACAACAGAATATTGGCCTCTCATAACTTTAGAACCCCTGATCATCTGTTGTAACTTTAACCCGCATGCAGCATTTCCACGAGAATTTTACACGCTGGATCAAAGCCAGGCTGATCTTCAGAATTCAACGTGGGGCGGTATACGATCTAAAGAAATCAGGGAACTCCCAGCTAACGTAGTTAGCTTCTCGAGAAATTTTTCGCACTCTCATGCGAGCAGCCTGAGACGAAGAAAATCGGTAGACCGGGGGAAACGGAGGAATCGCAGCGGTTAACACAACGGCGAGGTACCTCGGATTCTGCTCTACTTCAAGAAAAGTGTGAAAACCTAACACGTCCTATTTAAGTTACATTTGAGAAGTATAAATAAAGAACTCCGAAAACTGCATTTTATCGTTCGTTCTGACAGAATCCTAGTTTCACTAGCATAGTCGGATTCCTGCTAGATTTCATCTACCTTCGTTGACTATTGGAGTGTATTCTTTCTGCGCAGACGGTAATTTATACATTAGCTTCGAGTGATCAGTGGTCTAGTTATTTCAATTTATTTCATTGGATTGTGGTGTAAATTTAACCTTATTAAATAAACCCATTTTCAAAGTTCTAGTGCAAACTAATGTTACAGCTAAAAGTATTTCCTAATACACTTGACGCGTAAATTAATTTTGCAGACGTTAAAAGAATTATAACCAGTAAATCCAGTTTAGTTCTGTATAGATAGATGTGCTTTTAATTATTTTAACTCACGGGGAGTTTTCCTGATTTGTTAATTGACGACGCTAATAAAGAAAATAGGCTAACTGTAATTTATCGCGTGTCAGATTATAATATGATTTGTAATGCATTTCTTGTTTTGATTATCTTTCATTCAGAACGATCATTCAACCTGCATCCCAGCAATTATTAATTATATACAGAGTTCTGCCAACTCAATTCGATAACTCCAGTAACATATGAACCTTTTTAAAGCTAAACTTGTGGCGACCTGTAATGGGCCCCGCTCCTCTGAATTTAACTGAGAATAAAGCCACCCAAGAAACACTTTTAAAATACTAGTTCATATAGTCCTTAAAGTAAACTGGAAGCAGAACATATTTTATTCACTGCCCTATTTGTGAAGAAAAAACATAGATCTACCTGAACACTGTCTGTCAAGTATATTCAGTGGATTTTACACCCCCCCCACCCCCCCGAAGAAGAACTTACATCAGTGTTTTTTTAACTTGTGACATTACGGAAAAGGAAAGTTATCTCCACCAGCTGTGCCAATTTTAGGAACCACACCATACCTCACGCCTAGCCTAATGCCTGTGCCATTCATTAGGAACTTTATCTAAACCAACAGTAGCCTTTACGCTTCACCGTCTGGCGATTTTTTGAGACTATTTGTTACCTTGTTAAATCTGGGGCCTGACACGGAAGAAATAAGAGGACCAGTCCATTATTCCACGGTATTAGCTGCTGTGGTAAATAATTCCTAGAGTGACAGAATTCACCATTTTGGTAAGTCTGCGTGTGTGTTTGTGGGATGGCCAGCCCTAGTGTGTTTTTTTTTGAATGAAAGGAGATTTAATCTTTTCTTTACCCTTTTAATTAGTTCGACCTAGTATTAAGGTGCATTATATTCCTTGTGCGGGATTTCTCCTAGCGGGATTGTGTAACTGTGTTCATTCCCCCCTCCGGTAAAATTTGTATGATTAAAGGGAGACATTTGAGAACCCCAGGTTTTCCTCTACACCCCCCCCCCTTTTACTGTAACCCCTTGCCTCAGAGTAATAAATTTACCAGTGGGTTAAATTGCCTATCTCTGATCACCCCTCCCCCCCTTTCTTGTCTTTTGGACCGGGTCTTGTCTGTTAGTAAATACAAACGGGAAACGGTGGATGGGATATTTCTCCTCAAACCCCCCTCTTCCCTTATCATATTTGTATTCTGTAACCTTTGATTTTTGACTGTAAATGTATAATTATTTGTGACTGCTTTATGATAATAAAGGTATTAATCTTTATTTGTGTTGGTTGTCGGCGGGCCCAAAACTCCAAACATTTCCATCTGTGTAGACTGTATTCATGTACGATTGTGCGACAGAATCACCAAATCGGTGAGTGCACCTGAGCGACTGGAACTGACAAACAATTGTTTGTTCAGAAGAGAGATAGGAATAGTCTGTGAGAAACAGATATTATCGTAAAAAGAGACTGTCCTTGCTCTTCCCAGCGCTTGTGAATCTACTACCTCATTCTCCTAAATCCTTATTCTCACAGAGCCTTCAATATTCCTCTACACTCTAAAGGGACCAATATCCATCAGCACCCTCTCAGATAAAAATTACGACAATGAACATATTTCGGATGCAATGCAGTCATGGGAAACTGGTACTATGTGATACCATCTGGGTGAGATGTGCTGAGAGGGTCAGAGAGATCTGACCCGATCTTTGTAAATTTTGCTTTGCTTTGTTGTGTGTAAAATTGGTGCAGTAGGCAGTGTGTTGACACATGGCACAAATTTTGGTTTCAGAGTTTCTGGTCTGGAACTATGCTAGTGCCAGATGCTTGAAGAGGTCCAAGATTGGATGCCTATGAATCCTATCATTTTACTCCAGCACTTGTGAGGAGTGGGCCACGTGAATTCTTTACTGCATCGTCACAGGCCAGATAAGTGAATACCAGGCCTGCTGTAGATTCATCAGACTATTCCACAAATAAATAAATAAACCAAATCCTGGTTGAAAAAACTATACTGCAGTTCTATATTTTCAAAGACAATGAACATTGTAAACAGAGATCGGGTATGATGACATCACCCCGACTAGACATCCAGTGCTAGTTTTCCAAAGACACTGTAGTTAGTGTTAATATTAACAAATGTAAACATATATCTATGTACACAATTTTCATTTGATTATGCAATACATATATGCACTTTTATTGATAAATACATATTGTTTCATACGTCCTGACCATAAGAAAATTTGGTTCAGGACTAAATAAATTCAAAAAAATATAACTTTAACTTCTAAAGCCAGTGTTAGTTGAGTTGATCATAGAGCTTATTATTATTATTATTAGAATTAGTACTTTCATGTGTGTGTCAGTGTATTTAACTTACCTACACATCACATTTCAGTACCCTAGACATTAAACGTAGCTAACATACATAATAGCAGAATAAGTCGGTTTGAGGTCATAAGTGGTAGCAGAAAGGCATTCTGTAACTCACATAAACTGTTATCTTCAGGAGCCTTCACAGCTGACCTCATCCAGTACACTAGGTAACATAACAACCACACAATAACATCAAAAACCACTACAATGATGTTCTTTCAAACTAAGTGATTCATATTAAAATTCTTCAAATACCAGTTTAACACATGTTATAAATTAATATATTTTCTCTGCTTGCCAATAATTTTGATTTTTCTTATTGTAATACCGTTATTAATATCATCAAGTACTTGTATATAATTTTGTGTGTTTTTTACCATCTAATTGTAGTTACATTTCTATAAGACTGCGCATGTCAGCTAATACCCAGGGCGACTGAGAAATAACATCCTTTTGTTTAAAATGTGTATATCCCCGCTTGTTTCTGTTGGAAATACAGAGCCGGCTAATGGGCGGTGTATCCGAACAAGTCGTCGGCTTTGGCAGATGCACCAACATTTATTTTTTAAAGTATAAAATACATGGAACATTTTAAGAGAATAAGACCAATTAAACAAAATGTGTCAAAGTAACAATTCGTTTGCTTATCTGAAACTGATTGTTTTCCTGTGTGTCTATATTATTCCTGTTTAAAATCCTGAAACACTGCATTAAGCGCCCATCTGTAAATTACACGAGAATATAGACAAAGTTCTTAAAAGTGAGTCTTGGGCCGACAGTCAGTAAGCGGGTGTCGCTTTCGGCCCGCCCTTTCCGACTAGGGCACCGTCTTGTCGGCAGACGTCAAGTGGTTCTCGTCTAAGGCGAAGAAAGGAAAAATATAATCGCCGGGGCCGCAGGGATCCGCTCTGCACATAGCGCTGTCTCCCTCACCACGCGAGAGCTGGAAGAAGACGCACGTCTGTCCGGACAGTTATCTGGTTGATCCTGCTAGTAGACATATGCTTGTCTCAAAGGTTAAGCCATGCTTGTCTTGAGTTCATTGTGAAACCGCGAATGACTCATTAAATCAGTGGAGGTTTCATAGATGACCAGATTCTACTGATAAATATGTATTCTGGTGCCAGACCGTATCGGCTGCACCGTTCCTCTGGACTCACCAGCAGATGTATGCTGCATGGGTGTTGCGTTGCGGGTCTTATTATTTTAATATTGAATGTTGATATGTGGTAACCGACTGGTTACTCTGGCCAAAAAACTCCTAGGGTTGGACAACGAGACCACGCACACAGTTGACGTTCAAAACGCCGTAGTAAAGTCACCAAGGCGAAGTGGCACGAATACAATACATTTAATGTTATTTGAGACGCTGCTCCACATGCATTTTTACACAAGCCAATTATATATCATGGCGTAACATATTCAGTCTTTGAAAAGTCTATGTACCGTCGTAGCTCAAACACTGTCCTTTGATAGACTTCAAAGTTTTATTAATTCAGACTCACTTGATATCATCATCATCAGTTGCCCTCTCCACAACGAAGGTTGGTTGTAATGGATCTCCAACGTCTTCTATCTCTTGTCTTGGTGGTGCACTCTGATAGACTCTTTCCTGTCCATCTCTTGATGTTATCTTCCCACTTATAGCGCTGTCTTCCCCTTGCACGTTTGCCTTCAACTCTCCCTTCTGTTATGGTCTTCTACAAGGTGTTGTGCCTTTTTATGTAGCCAAAGTATTTTAGCTGCCGAACTTTGACCCCCCTCATTAGTTCTCTTTTCATACCTAGATGTTCTAGGACCTCCTTATTTGTTTTCATCTCTTTCCATGAGATAATCCCCATTCTTCTATATATCCACATTTCAAGAGCCTCAATTCTTTCTTCCAAATGCTTATTCATCGTCCATGTTTCTGCACCATACAGAAATGCAGAATATATATAACACTTTATGATTCTCAGTTTTAATTTGTGAGATAACTGTTTGGATGTCAGTATATGTTTCATGTTGTTGAATGAAGCTTTGGCCATTCCTATTCTCTTCTTGATTTCTGTTTCACATCTGCTATCTTTTGTTATTATATGACCACGATATACGTAGCTCTTGACTTGTTCCAGGATTTTCCCATTTACGCTTATCTTTAATGTGGGTTTATCGTCTGTTTTGCTAATTATCATAGTTTTTGTTTTCTCAATATTAATGTCGAGTCCATATTCATGACTTATACTGTTCACTTGCTTCACTAGTTCTTGTAACTCCTGTTCGCTTTCAGCTAACAACACGGTATCATCTGCATATCTAAGGTTGTTTATTGACCTTCCACTGATGTTCATTCCTGGTATTTCCTGTATCTGTTTGAAAATTTTTTCGGTGTATAAATTAAATAGGCAGGGGGACAGCACACAACCTTGTCTGACACCTCTTTTTATGTCTATGTATGGTGAATAATTCCTTCCCGATCTTACTGTGGCAGTTTGCTCTCAATAAAGGTTACTGAGTATTCTTATATCTTTTCCATCAATACCTACGTCTTTGAGGCATTCAATTATTTTCTCATGATGGACTCTGTCAAAAGCCTTCTTATAGTCAATGAAGCACATATACATACTTTTTTTGGACCTCTCTATATTTTTCTGCTAATATTCTTAGGCAAAATATTGCCTCTCTTGTTCCACTGTTCCGTCTAAAACCAAACTGTTCTTCTTGGATTTCGCTACTTTACTTTTTATTCTTTCCTGTATGATTTTGAGCAGTATCTTAATTGCATGACTCATCAGGCTGATTGTTCTGAAGTCTGAACATTCTGTTGCATTTGGTTTTTTTGGGCAATGTTATGAAAACTGATGTCTTCATGTCGTGTGGTATATATCCTGTATTGTATATATCACTTGATATACAGAATCCATTCTCCCTTGTAAAATATAGCTAGATACATCTCACAGAAGTATACTGATGCACTAGTGATGGCACATAAAAGGGATATGTCGCAATATTATATAAATTTCATGAGCCCAGAGACATACGTTCACTCGCCATAAGTTACACACATCGAAGAACCCAGCAGACAATCTCTCCCGTCTGCCTTCACAATCTTCACGTCTGCCAGTCTACACCCCGAGTCAATGACGTCACTTCCTGTGTTACCAAGGACTACGTATAATAAACAAACGAGGAGCCTTGTCGAACCATCTAATGATATAGACACAAATGTTATGAATTTTACTCATAACATTGGGCAACAGCTTGACCTCTTTATCCAAGCGCCCAACACCTGCACACCGAGACATCGTTTCGGAGGCACGATCCTAGAGTCAGTAATGAATGAAAGAGATGTTACTATTACTACTAAAAAACAGCAACAACCTACAGTCAGATTTTAAAAACAGTAAAATGCTACACCGAACATCACTTGTGGACATTAGTAGCGTGAAACTGATTCTCGTACGAGCAGTTACAACACTGCACAGAATGGGGAGGGGAAGGACAGAGGACGCTATCAACCAGTCGCACCACCTGAAAAATCAATAGGGCCGACTTGGTGAATAATGATTAAACGTATACCACAATAATTAGCAATAACTATTATTTAAGAAATAATATTTCTGTTTTGTTTTTGTGTTTTTTTTAATCCCAGAAAAATACCAAAAAAAAAAAAAAAAAAAAAAAAAAATGACTATAAAATTGCCAATAAACTAACGTTACAAGTGACAGCAAAGATAAAATCACGTGTTTAACTAACCGGACCACGTGTTTTACTAATCTGATTCACGTGTTTGATGTTAATGTATCGAGGTATTTTTATGTAACAAAATGCAGTTAATTGTCTTTACTGTCATGTTTGGGTCATATATTAGTTGAATAAGAAAGAAGAAATAACTCTTTACAAATATAAAGTGACTCTTCCATCACCGTGTATGGTGGCTGTATCTTCCTCGTTTGGATGTTAGTGATCGTAGAGAAGTTTGTTACTGAGTGTTGAAATTGCATGTAATTGGTTGATCGCTTAGTCTGTTGTTGCCCATGAATGTCTACTGCAACTGTCTGTGGATGTATGTCAGCTTAATCTGTTGTCGTACGTGATTGTATATTGTAAATACATGTGCGTGTGGGACAACTCATTATCTTGTTGTCTGTTATTGCGGTATAATACTTAAGGCACGTAATTCACGGAACCCTTGAAATAATGTGCAGGTCTCAGGGAACCCTTGAAATAACCTTCAGATCTCAAGGAAACCTTGAAATGATGTTTCGGTCTCAGGAAACCCTAGAAATAATCTTTAGGTCTCAGAGAACCCCTGCATAAAATTAGCGTAATCAGTAAGTTGTAAGTATAATAATCCAATACAAGTTGTCAGTGCTCTTTTGCGTAGAGAATCTTTTGTTTGTGGTTTTGTTTATTTTGACCCAGTCTTTTTGTGTGGTTTCCCCTCCTCACAAAGGATATCATCTCTAACACAAGTCAGCAGTGACATCAAGTCAGCAGTGACATCAAGTCAGCAGTGACATCAAGTCAGCAGTGAAATCAAGTCAGCAGTGACATCAAGTCAGCAGTGACATCAAGTCGGCAGTGACATCAAGTCGGCAGTGACATCAAGTCGGCAGTGACATCAAGTCGGTAGTGACATCAAGTCGGTAGTGTCATCAAGTCGGTAGTGACATCAAGTCATTAGTGACATCCAGTCAGCAGTGACATCAAGTCAGCAATGACATCAAGACAGCAGTGTAGGTAGACAAAACTTCAGTTTATCCTTTTTTTTTAATAAAATGTCGTGCTTACTTTTTTTAAACCTTATCCAAGAAAGCCGCGCTGGTGTAGTGGTTACCACATTGCGCTGGCGATCAGGTGTTCAAGGTTCAAGCCCGGGCGTGTGCATTTGAAGAAGTGTCATCGACCGGGATTGTGACTGAATAACCTGAACGGCTCCTGAGATAAACCCTCTGTGGATGGGAAGGAGCGAAGCTCCTGACCGGGTTAGAAGGAAAGTCCACAGGATACCCAGCCTCGCAATGATATGTCATTGGGCCGAAGGGCTGAAAGCCCAAGTGCCGCTGCTTAAGAAGAAAAAAGCTTATCCAAATAGGCATAAAAGTCTCATCACGAATTTCTACTCTACAAGATGCTAATGAAATATAATAGGTGCAAAAGTGAACACGGTCCTATTGCGCACAGCCGTTCATCCACTGCCTACCAATGAGAACTCCAACATTGGCCGACTCGAAATGATGAAATAACGAGGTATATAAATAGTTTTTTTCAATCACAACCTCTCCTAGAACCCCTAACAACCTCTCGTGGAAACCTAGGTTTCAGTGGAACCTCGGTTTAAAAATAATGTAGTTGCTCCCTTCAGTCCACGGTACCAAACACGAACTGACTTAAGCATAAACATGCTAGTTACAGTACTTTGCAAAAAAAATGGCAGTCATATTGCTCAGCTAAATAAGCTGAAATCTAATTGAATATGCATGTTCTGCCCCAAATTTGCACTCCACTGAAGTGAGGAAACACTACCAAAAGTTAAAAAAAAATTATCGTAGAGTAACGTCCCTTGATAATAGAGCAGACGACAATTTCTAATGCTAGTGGCAGAAAATGGATACAAAGTCAAAGTGTATGTTAATTTCACAGCTTTGGAATGAAGGAAATCAAACATGTTCCAACATTTCTAAAACCTTGAACATTCCTGAGCGGACTGTCTACAGAGTTGTGAGTAAATTAAAAGCAGGTAATGGAATCGAGCGAAAAGAAGGTAGTGGGAGGCCAAGAAGTTTGGACACAAAGGACCATCGGCGTCTCGCCCAAATCGTTCGGGCTGGGCCAATGAAGAGTGTAGAAAACATACGGCAGCGCATGATCGAGTTGGGAAGCCCAGAGGTATCTAATGCTATTGTCAACCGGGAGCTACACAGGATGAATTACACAAAAAAGCGGGTAATTACGTTACCATTTCTCACAGAGACTCACAAACAGTTGCGCTTGAACTGGTGCCACGAACACCAAAATTTGTCATGGGACAATGTGATTTTTCCAGATGAATGTTCTGTTTGGTCTTATCCTGCTCAAATAGATATTTGGACGAAAGGCTCTGTAACGCCTGTGTACCAGCGACCGAAACATACCTAGAAATTCCATCTTTGGGGAGGGGTGTCAGCAAGAGGTGCCACCCCACTGATTGTTTTCACAGGATTTCTCACGAAAGAAAGGTACATCGACATACTAGAGGGACACCTTCTGCCATTTATGCAGGTCGTGTACACCGATGGGTGCACATTTCAACATGACAATGACCTAAATCATACAGCTCATACCACCAAAGCATGGCTGCAAGAGAAGAATGTGATAGTGCTGAAGTGGCCCAGCAACAGTCCCGATCTAAACCCAATTGAAAACGTTTGGGCACTACTCAAGAATCATTTAAAAAAGAGTGGACTCAGAGACGTTGAACAATTGAAGAAGGTAGCTGAAAAATACTGGGACAGTCTGACTCACAATTACCTACAAACATTTTTGGGAAGTATGCCTCGCCGCATCCAGGCTTGCCTTGCTGGAGAATGCAACATTATATTGTACTGAAACCACTGTTAATAGATAGGGGAGATACCAATCTTCCTCTGGACATACAGTTTTTATTAGTATTTGCTTCTATGAGTGTGCTGCGTTGCGAAAATATGACTGCCATTTTTTTTGCAAAGTACTGTATGTGTTAGTGACTGTATTCTCTATCAAGGAGTTGTTATATTTCACTCTTTATGATAACAGTATTGTAAATATCTATTTATGACTTGTAAGCAGTCTACATGGCAAACATGTATTGTTTCTCCTACATAAATATTTCTAATTAAATCAGTTTCATATCTACCTAAAGTTAAAAAAAAAATGAACAGTTTATGCCTAATACATTTATTTCCACGAATGATGTATTTAATTTTTCTCAATAGTTGAAGAAACTACGGCTTAAAAAAAAAAACAGAACACAACAGTAATTTTGCTTACATTTTATTCTGCACATTACGTTTAAATTGTTTTGCAGATGTACAAAATATGAATTTATAATTTTGTAATGCTATAGCATTGTTTAATTCAAATGTTATCTCAGTGTTAACATACGGCTGTGAGAGTTGGAAAATAACAAAATCATTGGAGAACAAGCTGAATACATTCGAGAACAAATGTCTTAGAAAACTCATGAACATCAGTTGGAAAGAATTCAAGACTAATCGACAAATAAGAGAAGACTCTAGGCAGAAATATGTCTCCGACTATATAAGGAAAAGACGATGGTCATATATCGGTCATGTCCTACGAATGCAAAACAACAGAATACCACTACAGGCGCTCACTTGGGTTCCTGAGGGTAAGCGGAAAAAAGGAAGACCAAAAGAAACACTCAGAAGAACAATAATAAGAGAAGGAAGAACGTTGGGCCTAAATAATGTGCAAGAGCTAAGAGGAGTGGCGTCACAACGAACAACCTGGAGAGCACTGGTTTCTGCCTTATGCGCCGTGTTTGGCGCTTAAAGAATTTATTATTATTATTATAGCATAGATGATGTAAAGAACACATACGGACACACACACTCACACACACAAGACAAACGAAAACTACATAATAACGTAAAAAAACGATTTGAAAAAAAAAATTATTTGGACGTTTTTATGATATAATTATTCGGTTTACCTAATTTGCTGATTTAAAAAGCTGATAGAGTGACGCTTTAGTCTACATAGCTGTAAATTGGTACCTGCCACTGCTGCTGAGTTAGAAACAAGGCGTAGCCCGCGAGGAGGAAACTGATCACCCCGACCTCATAAATCTGGACATAGTACAGCGATCTCTCTAACTAACATTTCTGACATCATATGTAAACATATATCTTTTCTTTATCTAGACATATTATGTTACCAGATAACGCTAACTTTAGGTTTATGAATAATCAGCAAACAATTCTGTCCAGATAACTCGTGTGATAGTTGTGTTTCGTGCTGTTGACCCAGTCACTAAATTACGACTGTATGAATCATGCTGACGTTCAGTAAAGAGTTAACAAAAGTGGTTTAAAAAAAAAGGTAAAGGATCCCACTACACACCCTTTGAGGCATATTGGGAATATGGTGTTAGGCCCATATTTTCTTGACCATCGGCAAACTAGGGGTGATGTGGTCAGCATTACGCCGGCCGCCTAAACCTTCCCAGAAGTTGCTCTGGTACCCAATTGGCGCTGGGTCGACCCAGGAGCCGTTTGGGGCCTAAAAAAATCCCACTTCATCTGGGGATCGAACCATAGACCACTGAGCTAGGAAGCTAATTGATAAGGTGTAAATTGGTTGGTCATCCTGAGATACCTTATCATAAAGCAGCTGACTGTTTACTTGTTTACAATTATGAAGGATACAGCACTGTGTATGTGAGTGTAGAGGTCAGGTCAACCCAGGCAGTGCAGGAACGTGAATGTAGGTCAGCCTGTTCGTTAAGTGTTGAGGGGCTGGCAAAGTGCAGTGTTGACATAGAGTATGAGTGTAGATGTAATATACGCGAATGAATGTACAGTTCTAACACTGGCTCAGTACTCACACTCAATCACAAGTAGAAGGTTGTAACAGCAACTGACCTTTTCTCAAACTTTAATGTAGTACGATGACATCAGGACATGATCATTTAACAAGACTCAGGAACGTTGTAGACATGATCATTTAACAAGACTCAGGAACATGTAGACAGGACGATACTACATGAATAGCATCATTGTCGTGAAACATTCTAAATCCACATATATAAATTAAAAAGTAAATGTAAAGCCTAACGAATTAATTCAATAAAAGGAAAGAAGAATGGTGAAAGACCAGTGCTTTCTAAATGGCATACGCCAGCGTGTATACCTCAGTAATGGCTGAACAATAAAAACCCCTTTTTATGCTCCGTCTGCATAATTGTAACGCTTTCACGTTTACTAGTAAAGCCTACTGCATAAACTACACGCGGTTCAAAAAAAAAAATAATAAAACTGGTACTGTGTTTCTTAGAAAACCTTGAGATACGCACCCTGCTTAATGACCTAGATAAAATACTAGCATTAATGTCATTATATACACTGCGTAAATAAAAGACAGACGGACTTAGAGAGAGAGAGGGCTGAACGGAGGAACGCATGCAATACTACCACGTCTCGCGATGAAAAAGTGAACGCAAATTCCACGCGTAAGGCATGAAGCACTAACTTTTTTTTCAAATAAACAGGGACAAAAAACACTACCAATACACGGTTAGGTTTTAAAAAACATGTTAAATGCTTATTAGGAAACATGACATTCTACTGTTTTATGTCTGAAATCCTGACATTAGTCTGACAGTACAGAAGACATCCCCTAGTATGGAAGTGAGGAGGTGGTAACAGCATGACTATCCTAGAAGAAAATACATATTTTGAACGCAGCCACTTAGCTCCATTAAAACTTATATATTTGGGTGCCTTAGGACTTGCTGACAAAGAATATGTTAGGTGTTAAGCAAATAGTCTAATAATTAACAAATTATAGCCAAAATATTATAGGGGTGTTGTCTGACAGCACCAGATCATAATGGCTCATGTTTGGATACTGCTTTAGGGGAATGAGGCCACCACGTTAAATCCGATTTGATTGGCTGGAATTATATGTAAGGCGAAACATGATTAGCCGACTGCAAATACTATTTTTGGTTGTTAAGGGAAACGGTAGGAAGGGTACTTTTTTTCAAATGCTTTGGTAAACATCGTCTTATTGGATAAACCAGTTGATATAGTCAATTAGGAGCGTCTGTTCAGTGCCACTTTGTGAAATTAAACTGTGTAGAAGCAAGTGCGTTGAGAAGCAGTTCATATTTTTCAAATGAAAGCCTGGGATAGAGGCAGATCGGAATTGTGCCATAACTCATCGCCAGTCAACGTATTTGTTTAATATTTCCTTGAAAGTGTGGTAAGCTTGACATATTTGATATCTTTTAGATGAAAATTGAATGTGAATTGATAATTTATGTATGTACTGTGTGTAGTTCAGTAGCAAACATGAGGAAAAGCCAAGATATTGCTCCACCAGGAACTAAACTTGTCGGAGAGGAGTATAACTGCATGGACATATATAGGATTGCCAAATAGTACTATGACACCTATCTTATTGTATAGAAGGGATTACAGCTGAAATTGCAGAGGCGTTGTAACCATTAGGGAGAGGAATACTGGTGAATGTGTTACATGAGAAGCTAACGGTTGGCCTACAGCGCTGAACTCAGTGTTATTTATGTATTGTGCTCAGTGTGGAAATAGATTATAAATTAGTTCTGAAGTAGGAGGTACAACCTTCTTGTTTCAGGGACCGTGGTACAAACGTATTGAAGCAGCACATGGTCTGCGTTTTGCTGAATCCAGAGGCTGGTAGCATACTCCTTGGTCCAGATAGCGACCAGTGTTGTCTCTCAAGAACACGGTGAAGCAAGCGAGCAGTGGAGACTGTGTCCTGCCGCTCACACAGAAGTTAAGAGTTCGTGGCCAGAGCAGCTCAATCTTGTGTATACCCCCTCTAAAAGTGACTTTACCTTAATTCAAGAGGGACATTTATTTGTTTCAAATAAAAAGAAACTGTGAACCTTTCCAATATTATTTCCAACAGAAACAGACACTTGAAGTCATGATGAAAAACAACAACTTAGCTTGAAAAGCCAATATTACCTCATAGTCCTACATCACACTTACCCACATATTGCAATAATAATATATGTCAATACAAAGATCCTATCTATAAATTGTGTACATACAACTTGTGATTACCTTTGATTGTGATTCCTGGTTCACTTTGTAGTTGAATCAGGATACCTATTATTGAAAGGAATTAATACATATTTTTGAAAGTTACAGTTGACTTATTAAGATAGTCTTATAGAGTGTTATATGTATGTGAGTGTCACAGTGTTGTAAAGTGTTGTGGATTAAATTAAATTGTTTATCTGTCTGTTGGTTGTTGTGAACATACACTTCAGCATTATCATAACCCTAGACATTCAACGTAGTCATCACAATATTCCTGAATAAGTCTGACTGAGATATAAATGTGGTAGCAAAGTAAGGTCATCTGTAATAAACCACACTTATTAGATACAGCTACCTTCACAGCTGATCTCAGTCAGTACACTAAGTTCCCTATAAATATTTATAACATCCCACTTTACCACAATCATATATCACAAGTCAGTAAGCTGGGCCTAAGCACGATTGTTGATCACAATCTAAGTTCCCTTCCAAACAAGCCTCAGCAAAAATATCCCGCATTGCTCGCGGGTGTTGATACACGAGTTAACCAACTCTTTTCTGACATGAGTTCATCAGATGTGTTGCTTGCATGCAACAGGCCTTAAGGTAGCAGGCCTATACGTTTAACTAGCCTCTGTGACTGGCAAGCAAGGTGGATCAGACCTTGTCAATAATATATTACCGCTGAAACAGCGGGATGCATCAAAATGCAATGTTTCCTGGGCGTACACAAGCCCTAAGCTAATAAAGTCAGCCTAAATTAAGAGCTTAGCTCACGTAAACTGTTAGATGTTTTCCCACCCTGGGAAAAGTCAATGAGCTGACAAATATATGTCGTACGTGACACCGATAGCCATGTAGAATAACAAAATGTCCATTTACCTTGATAGACCATCAGAATGCACTAATAACACACACACACACGTCTCCTAGACGTATAGAAATATATCACTATCATCGGGGAATATCTTCAAATACTTCTAAGTCCATCCACAGAGGTTTTCCATTTCCCCAGGCATGAAGCCGAAAACACAAAGACGTCGAAAACACGTCTTAACCCTCTGACATTTTTCGTTCGACTTCGAGATCGAAAATCTCGCTTAACACCTACTAATTCGCGCATGCGCCGAAGACGCTACTCTTCCTTGAGCGAAACTCAGGGGCTGTGTTTCAACACATTCCAGGTAAAGACTGACCATTGAAGCCTTATATGGTCATGAATTAAGACCTAAGCTCTAGTTGCAAACATTCTTAGAAAAGCTAGCCATAAGCCCAAATATGGATATGCAACCAGACCTCGGTTCTAATTTTAAACCGGTAAGTTGAAACCAGTGGACCGACAACCACTGTTAAATACACCTCCCAGAAAAATCCTGGGTGATATCCCTTAGGTCAGGAATGAAGATTAATATTTACCAAATAGACATTTACACTAAAGCAGAATATTATACACAGCTAGAAACTGCACGCAACAGTTTAGCGCATCTCCCAGGGAAAAAAAATGAAACATTTGTTTTTTAAAGATCATCCGAGAGCAACCTACAACAGGCTCATAACGCACGAATGATGCGCGGATGAATAGTATCACAAATAAATATAATGCCTAATGTGAGGCTAAGTCGATGCATGGAGCATCTGGTGAAAGTAAATTTCATTAGAGAAAATATTTCTCTAAGTATACTATTCCAGGGAGGAGCCACCAACGTACATTACAATGCTGGCATAATTATAATATAGCAAAAGTTACATATATAATCTAATCTGATATCAAGTAACTTATCTTCAAGTCTATGGATCACAACATTATCAAGAATAGCGGTGTCATAATCTTAATATACCGCTTTAGATATACAAACAAATAGCAACATAAAGATTACTTCATGTTAATATACAACAATATTTGTTTACATAATCTTATACATAATATTACTACTTATATGAACAATGAATTCCAGATCCTAGACTGAGAGGGCACATCTACTGTAACATCCGAAGTGTAAGTAAGCACATCTCAAAACTTCCTGGTTGGCATAATGTACTGCTTCTCTGCGAACATCAATGACTCGCTAAGAGAATACAAAGAATACAATTCTATTTGACAACCGTAAGATTTTTGTAATATACAATAATGAAATATAAATTTTCAACTATACTGTGGCCAGGTGATATTACGGCCATTATATTGTGAGCCTGAAACCTTCCCTGCTATACCAAAGATGGAAACAGAGAAAGGCAATCACACAGTATAATACTATGAATTCACTAAAAGTGAGAATAGATGTGCAGATATGTAGATGTAGAAAAGTATTGTTATAAGTTTCAAAGTAAATCAGGAAAACTAGGACACAATAGTCAAGTGGAATCATGTGGGCATCTGGACAGAATGTCCGCCATCACATTATCCGAACCACGGATAGCTCGCACCGTAAAGTGAAAGGGTTGAAGAGCAATGGCATATCGAGTAAATCTCGAGCTCTTCAAGTTCTTACTCTGAATAGCTGTAAGAGCTTTTACGTCGGTTTCCACAATGAAATGCGCGCCGAGAAGGAATCTTTGCAGCTTAAGAATAGACCATACCATAGCAAACAATTCACGGTCTAGAACTGAGTAGTTCCTTTCAGCCGCATTCAATGTCCTAGAGATATACATCAAAGGATGCAGAGTTTCCGAATACTCCTGCATTAGTGCCGCCCCGATTCCAGTGGATGAGGCGTCACTACGAAGAACAAAAGTCTTATCAGTAGTAGGTAGCCTTAAGATAGGGGGAGATGAGAATAAAGTTTTAATCTGGTCCAATGAAGACTGGCATTCTTGGGACCAGTGCACCATATTAGGAGACCCTTTCTTCAGTAGGGTTGAAAGAGGTGCCATAATAGAAGATAAATTTTGAATAAATCTTCCGTAGAATTGTATCAAACCTAAGAGACTGCGTACTTGCTTTTCGTCCTAGGGATAGAAATATTTAGTATCTTAGAAATGTTATGGTCCTCTGTCTTCAAGAGACCATTACCAACACGGTGACCAAGGAAAGAAATTTCACTAAACCCAACATAGGCTTTAGAGGGTTTTGCAGTCAAATTATGTTCGCGTAAAGTAGACAGTAATTCGTATAAACCCAAATAGTGATCTTCCCAAGAATCACTGAAGAGACAGATATCGTCCAAGTATGCAATAACATCTGAACGATATGATAGAATTTGACGCATCATGCGTACGAAAGTAGCTGGGGCATTCATAAGACCGAAAAGCATGAAATTCCATTGGAATAAACCCCTAGGTGTTGAGAAAGCAGTGAGAGGTTTGGCTCGTTCAGTTAGCGGAACTTGCCAATAACCTTTAGACAAGTCGAGTTTGGTAAAGAATTTAGAATTAGAGAGTCTATTAAGTAGCTCTTCTAATAGAGGCATCGGTTCAGCATCGAACTTCGTCTTGGTTCAATTTGCGATAATCGACGCAAATGCGTATGTTCTTTTCTTTCTTCCGAACAATAACCATGGACGAAGAGTATGCCGAAGTGGATGGTTCCATAATTTTCAAACGAATCATTTCATCCAACTCTTTCTCGACCTGTGTCTGAAAGTGAATAGGAATAGGGTAAGGTCTAACCCTGATAGGGTTATTGTCAGTAAATATAATATCATGTTCAATGACATCAGTGTGTCCAGGAATGTCAGTAAGGACATCCTGAAATGTTTGTAGCATAGAAAAGACTTGTCGCTGTTCTTCCATAGATAAATTAGAAGAAACAGTAACATTTTTAAATGATTCCGTAGAATGAAGTGGAATCATAGGAAGAGGAAGATTAACATCAGAGAAAGTAGTTTCCTCATCCTGTATAACAGACAGGGATGAGTCCTGACCACGAGGGACTTGAGAATCGTCCACTGCATGGAAAATAAGCAGCAAATAGTCTGGTCGCTCATGAAATTCCGTAAGCATGTTTATATGGAAGGTTTTATGCTTCCCATCAATATCAACAACATAGTCGACATCGGAAATTCTGGAGACTATAGCATATGGACATTTCCATGCAATAAGAAGTCTGTTTTCCCTACAAGGTAGCTAAACAAATGCCTTATCGCCAGGACAAAGTTGTCGTAGGCATCTATTCTTATTAGCAAATTGTCTTGCTTTCTCTTTAACAAATTCGGATGAGGAAGCTGCTAGTTTGCATGCTTCGATAATCTTTTGCCTGAGAGCAATGACATACTCATAAGAAGATTGAGTATCATTGTCAATATTATCGGCGGTTATAAGATCATGAAGTAGAGACATAGGGCCGCGCGGTCGCGCGCCAAAGACAAGTTCAAAAGGAGAAAATCCTGTATGTTCGTTTGGGACCTCTCTATATGCAAAGAGAGCCGCGGGTAAAACTCTATCCCAATCTTGAGGATGATACTCAGTTATCTTCCCAAGTAAGTTTTTCAGTGTTCTATTGAGACGTTCAACCAACCCATTAGACATTGGGCGATAGATACTACTTAGAGATCTCTTAATATGAAGAGTAGACATTACCTGTGACATAGTGTCTGATATTAATTGAGTGCCATGGTCTGACAATATTTCTCCGGGAAATCCCAGACGAGAAAATATTAGCCAAAGAGCGTCTGCGATATCAGCAGTAGAGATGCTGTTAAGAGGTATAGCCTCTGGCCAACGAGTGCACATGTCAACGCATGTTAGAATAAACTGATGTCCTCTGGCCGACTTGATCTTAAAAGGACCAATAATATCTATAGCCATCTTGTGAAACGACCGAATAGGAATGTCTGCAGCTTGTATAGGTGCAGCATGTCGTGGGCCTCTCGATTTGACCTCTTGACATGTTTTGCAAGAACGACAATAAATTTTTATATCCTTATTGACAAATGGCCAAAAGAAAGCCGCAAGGATTCTAGATCTAGTGCGGGAAAAACCCATATGTCCAGCACACTGAGAGTCGTGTGCATGTTGCAAGATTTGGACTCTCATATTCTTGGGCACGAGAATTTGTGAATGCATAGACGTAGTTGAGTCTTGTACCATGCGCACAAGTACTCCATTCTTCATAGTAATCCAGGATTTGCTATTTGTGTTTTGATTTGGATCACCTTTTTTTGCCATAATGAAGAATTTTTTTAAAGACGGATCATCTTCTTGCATTTTTATAAAAGTGTTACGCGAAATCACCATGTTATCATCTTGGGTATGCACTTTATTATCTTCACTCGTTGAAGATTGAGGCATATTCAGAGCTTGTGCTCTTGTGACCACTGCATTGGCAGATTGGATATTTTGGTCCTCCCAAGCAGCTATCTGCTGTGGGGTACATTCTGTAACACCGTGGATACGACCGATTATAAGATCTGCTCAATTACACACTATAATGGCACAAATCACAACAAAAACACATGCCACTTAACTTATGATGCACTCCTATCGTCTACGAACAATGAAGAGGTACAGTGTTCAGCATTCTAAGATCGCGAAGATTCAACGCTGAAAAGAGCTTTCTGTACTTGCTTCTAACAACAACAATGCTCCAAGAACTTGGACTTGACAACAACAACAGCGACAATGGTAACGACACTCGAACTTCTGAACTGCAACCGTGACAATGAGAACGGTACTTGACCTTCTAGACAGCAGCAGTGACTTGACCTTCTAAACAGCAGCTGTGACTTGACAATAGAGCCTATAGCCCCATCTAGCTGGTTCCACCACATTGATAAGGTGTAAATTGGTTGGTCATCCTGAGATACCTTATCATAAAGCAGCTGACTGTTTACTTGTTTACAATTATGAAGGGTACAGCACTGTGTATGTGTGTGTAGAGGTCAGTTCAACCCAGGCAGTGCAGGAACGTGAATGTAGGTCAGCCTGTTCGTTAAGTGTTGAGGCGCTGGCAAAGTGCAGTGTTGACATAGAGTATGAGTGTAGATGTAATATACGCGAATGGATGTACAGTTCTAACACTGGCTCAGTACTCACACTCAATCACAAGTAAAAGTCAGTGAAGGTTGTAACAGCAACTGACTTTTTCTCAAACTTTAATGTAGTACGATGACATCAGGACATGATCATTTAACAAGACTCAGGAACGTTGTAGACATGATCATTTAACAAGACTCAGGAACATGTAGACATGACGATAGTACATGAATAGCATCATATATCACAAGTCAGTAAACTGGGCCTAAGCTCGATTGTTGATCACAATCTAAGTTCCCTTCCAAACAAGCCTCAGCAAAAATATAACCACTATGCTACCGCGGCTCCCTAAAGTGGTTAAGTACACAGAAATATAAATAAGATTTCACTGCACGGTCTTTATTTCCAGCCAGTTGCTAACATATAGAAAGAAAAAGTATTTTTTAAATTACCTTAATGTGGAACTGAAAACACGAACCAGGTAATTGGTTTGGTTTGATTTTAAGGACTTTCTTCACTGCCCATGGGCAACGCCAACAGTGCTCCGATCTCCTCCTCAGATAACACATGGAAAATCTCAGCACAGTGCACGAACTCCGTAGCACCGGCGAGTGTTCCAATGAGTGTATATAGGAATAACACATTATATAAATTTGTGTGTGGTGGATATGTTTTTTAATTAACTGTTTTCTATTGTTTAACGAATTTAGCGAACCAGGTAAAATAAAATGAAATGAGAAGAATATGGATAGAATAGTTAATGGATAGAATAGTTGATGGATAGAATAGTTGATGGATAGAATATACACAGAAGAAACCTGTTTGAAATTATTGCAAGTCAGACCTTGTTATAGAATCTCCATGGTAACAGAGATAGAGGAAGATCGAAGAACACGCAGAGAAGAGAACCGAAGACATACATTAAGAGATAGAACAAGACATGGACAGAGCTGATAGCAATGACCGGAAGTCGTGGTATGAGTTTGGTGAAGGCATATTCACCTTGGGAAACTGAAGTGTGTTGGTGATATTGATGAGGATGATAATGATGATAATGATTACAGTGCCGTTTTCGATACGTATAGACAAACATTCGGGGGCAGGCTTGGACACTACTCAGATCCTATCAAGCCTGACATCCAACCGTTATCTTTGCACTAATGTTGAAGATCAAGATTCGCAGAGATAGACTGTAAGAAATAGAATCACGACTGAGCTTTGTATGCCACAAGTGGGTGGGCAGCTATTTGAGACCACAAATGGGTGGGCAGCTATTTGAGACCACAACTGGGTAGGCAGCTATTTGAGACCACAAAGGGTGATCAATATTTTAATTTGAGAACTCTCGAACCCTTGCTCTACAAACTAATGACGTCATCGTTCTGCATGTCAGCATTATCCAATGAGTCCAAATTAAATGCTAACGAATTTCGATTCCATTGGACATTTGTGATCTTATTTTAAACAAAGACATTAACAAAAGAGTCGATAGGATTCCCCAGATTTAAATCAAGGGAGAAAGAAAATGAGCGAGGAGAGGAAAATTAAGGAGGTGGTACATAAGCTGAAAATGAAAACAGAATTAAGGAATGATATCAAAGTTAAACGAAATATTGTTAACATACATAACAGACACAACAAATGTCTTCATAATTATAATAGTAGGAATACTTGAAGACAAACATCGTTAGAAGAGGCACGATACCATCATGAGTGTGATGGGATTGTCTCCACTGTTCTGCAGTAGTAGTTCAACAATGACCAAATTTAGAGTATAAAGATGAGTGTCTTCAAAGGTATCAACCTTCGCTCTTGGCAGAGATATATTTAGAACAATGATGCTTTAGGAAGTCGCTTAGGACTTTAAAGAAAAGCAAGCATAACAACTGAGATCATCTAAGCTGTCATGAACTTTTTATTCTCCCGACCATTCTGTCAGAAAAGGTATACTCAAGACTCGATCTTTGATCTTCTTGCATTTGACGCACGGATGATTGCAGCTGTTGCCTCCCATCTAATTTTAAGAGTTCTTTCAGCTCTGTAAAATCCTATGATGCCATGGTGACAGTTAAGTAACAGATGAAGATTTTGTGGTGCAGCAATTCTATGCAAAAAAGTATGTTTACAAGCTACACAAGAATGCATTTGCTACTTTAACTATTATAGAATTAACAGCTGCAATGCAAATTAGCTGGCTGTTTAAAATTCTAATTTATCAACAACAAAATTTACACAAATCATCATCTCAACCCGTAACCCGTCATGGGTCGTAGGGGTGCCATGGTTGAAGCATCAGCAGACAGGGTCTTCCACTGCTCTCTATCCTTAGCAATGCGTACAAGTTGTGGTGGTTTTGATGTTATTAAGTGTGGTTGCTATGTTACCTAGTGTACTGAATGAGGTCAGCTGTGAAGGTCCCTGAAGATAAAAATGTATGTGAGTTTTACAGGATACCTTTCTGCTACCACCTATGACCTCAAACAGACTTATTCTGCTATTATGTATGTTAGCTACGTTTATTGTCTAGGGTACTGAAATGTGGTGTGCAGGTAACTAAGTACACAGACACACACATATAAACACTAGGTCTAATACTAAGCTCTATGATCAAGTAAATTAACACTGTGTTGAAATTTAAAATTTACAATTTGTTTAAATTTATTTAGTCCTGAGCCACGTTTTCTTATGGTCAGGACGTGTGAATCAAGATGAATTTATATCAATCAAAGAGCATATAATTGAGTGATAACATGAAAAAATTTGTACATAGATATATAAGTGAAATTTGTTAATATGGATACTAACTACAGAGTCTTTGGGAAAACTAGTACTGGATGACGGGTCGTGGTGGTATCATCATGCCCAGTCTTTGTTATACTGTTCATTGGTTTTTTAACAGGGTAACTGGTGGCAAAGTTTGTTGTATACAGTGGTTTTAAATTTAATTAGGGACGTTGATGAATCCGCAGCAGGCCAGGTCTTCAATACTTAACTGGCCTGTGTCGATGTAGTCAAGATGTTCACTTGGCCCACTCCTCACAGTTGCTGAGGTAAACTAATAGGCTTCTAGTCATCCACCGTTTGATCTCTTCAGAGCATCTGGCACTAGCACAGTGCCAGACAAAGAAACTCTGAAACCACAAAATTAGGCCATGTGTTAACACACTGCCTACTTCACCCTGTTTACATACAATAATATATAACACAACAAGACAAGATCAGATCTCTCTGACCGACCCAGCACCTCTCATCCAGGCTGTCATCAAGTAACACCAGTTTCCCATTCCTCTATGACTGCACTGCATCTGAAATATGCTCATTAGTCTCTTTTTCCATCTAATAAGGTGGGTGATATGTTCCCACTGATCTCCTGAAATAAAGATCTGTCTTCTACATTCTTGGATATGGTTTCCCATATCATTCATTCGCCTCTAGGCCCTGGACTGTCGCTGGGGACTTAGAATAAGTACTCACTTGTCGTAATCATTTTTCATGACATGGCAGTATCAATCACTCAGAATTGTTAAATAAAAAGGTTAATATTTTTTCCCTTACCATAATTCGAAATGAAAACACACATATACGTTGTACTAGCACAAACTCAGCTGGGCTGCTGGCTATACTATGGCGTCCCACTTGTAATATCATATATCTTTACTGGGCGTCACAGTTCTAAGCATCAACGATCTGTTGCTGTGGACAGTCTTCAACAAATGGCACTTGCCGGCTAATTTTTGTCAACAATATTACTCGTTCGTCCAATCAGAGTACTTCCCCTCTACAGTTTAAATATTTAAACCTAAATGTCTAATTTGAGTCTAGTTTCGGTTTAGTGTGAAATGTACTTATGCCGGTCTGTCCTTCCGAACTTGGGTTTTCCCAAAATTACACTTGGTTTTTGACCAAACTACAAAAAAAAAACTACACAAATTTTGTCTCACTTACGTATAAGATTTCTATGCTAAGTTATTTTTAGCTTTTACCCTCCTTGTCTGCCCCTTGTTCACATGTAATTTGTTTTCTTGCGTTAGTCTCAAGGACGTATCAAAAAGTAACTTTAGTGAGAAGTATGCCCAAATAACTGTCTGCTCGTCTGTATTGAACAATACAGTCTTTCCTCAATATCTTCCGTGTTATCTGTCCGTCTTTGTAATTAAAAGTATATTTTTTCTCAGGGAAAGATGGACTATCAAACTAGCTAATTTTTATTCTTCTAAACTTATTATTAAGAAAATACATAATGTTTTTTTCCCGTTAGTCTTGAAATTTGTTTTTACGACACGTTCACGGCGTTTGCCGCTATATTCAAATTAAAACGACTAATTACCGTAAAACGTCCAAAAATACGTCTGTTTCTGACAAGAGCTAAGGTCGTTTTTCGTGTTCCATTTCTTACATTGTGTCAACTAGTGGCGTAATTTTTTCTTTAAAACTACAAAAATTGCGTCTTCTAGGCTTTAGATTCAAACACGTGTGCAGACCGCATCATTTTTTTTTATCTCCGTTTCCACCCCGTCTAAACGGATAGGCCGTTAATCTTCATGTTAAAACTAGTTGGTTTTCAATGACACGAGAAAACGATGGCGTGGGCAAAGAAGTAGCAGCGTATCTTATCCAAATTTTATCCCTACATTTCATTTTAACTGTTATCTTTATAAATGGAGGGATTTTAGCGTTGCATCACTGTATTTTCACCACACAAGTGTGGAAAAAGCGTGCCCTTCACAATCTTTGATGTTATCAGCCCAGGATTTTTTTGCCTTCCTCTTCTCCGTTTACCTTCGACTGTTCCCTGGAGGATCGTTTTCGAAACGGAGTCATGACGAGTTACATGCCCAAACAAGGCAAGCTTTCAACTACTGACAAAAGTGGTTCTTGGTGGGCTGCATAGGTGTTACACAAATAAGCTACAGCAAATGGACTCCTTTTCCACCTAACAAATATTTTAAGAGGAATTCTTTGCTCTTTTCAATCATTCGCTTTAAGATATTTAAGTTATGCACTGTACACCCACCGCATGATCAAGATTTAAAAATACAATCTGACAATTTTCTAAACAAATTAGAATTGTTTTGCCTATATAGTCTAAGGGAGATATTGTTGTTGTTGTCGATATCTCATAGCTGCTGAGCATGTCTACTCTTGGCAGTCCAAAGCCATTCTTAGAAAAGTGCAGGTTTTCTGCAGTTTTTTTCAAGGTTCCATATATTGTGTTGGTGATTGTCAGAGGTGTATGTAATAGTTTCTTTCTGGCATTTGTGAATGATGAACACTCCATGTGGAGGTATCTGGTTGTTTCATAAGGATGAGAGCAGTGTTTGCACATTGGTAGGGGCTGAGGGTTGATGCGGTTTAGATGGTTATTGACTCTGGCATGTTCTTTTCGAAAATGAAAGATAAGACTGATTTTTCCTGTTGAGTCTGTTGATGGTGTCGTTGTCTGTTGGGCGGGTCATTTCATTTAAGACATTTCGGTCAGTCGGCCCCGTTTGCCCATCTGTTAAGCCAGATTTACCTTGTGTTGTTTCTGAGAATCTGTTTGACTGTTCTCATGCTGCAGGGTCTGTCCTTTTGTTTTTTAGAGGCTTCTGTTTTGGCAAGTCTATCAGCTGTATCATTTCCAGTTAGATCTCTGTGTCCAGGGATCCATTGTAGGGTTACACTGATGGAGTTGGCTGGGATAAAGTTGTGATTCGCTCTTCCTATAAGAAATAAGTCTTTGTTTCCATATGGAGTCTGTTTAAGTGCTTCCAAAACAGACATGGAGTCACTCAAAATCACTATAACGATTTTTGTTTCTTAAGGTCAAACTGTTGGTGTAGGAATTCAATGGCTATCTTGATGCCCTCAGCCTCCGCTTCGTTATTTGAACACTTTTCACCAGAGGAGTCACATAACTCATAAGAGGATCCATCCGATTACCATTTGCAGACGCCATATCCTGCAAAAGAAGTAGTTTTGAAAGCCGAACCATCTGTGTAGACCTGAATTGCTGATTTTGAGTAGCTGTTTATGGTATCCAAGGCCCACGTTTTCAAGACTGTGGGTTATGTTTCCCTGTTGGCCGTTTTAACAGTTGGTTGGTGGAAGTTTTCCTAAGGGAGTGGTCCAAAGTATTTTTCCATTTCTGTCGTTTGTGGGAGATGATTTTCGTTATCCTCTTTCTATGCCGAGGAGAGATAAATGTTTCAGTCTTCGTATTTGTTTCCAAGTGTCGATCAGTACTTTGTTTGGGTGGTCTTTCTCTTGTCTCCTGTACATCTCTACAGTTTCAGTCAGTGCTCTGTTACGCCTAAAATCCAGCGGCTCTATATTGGTTTTTATCTCATATACGGCCTTGGGTTTGATCTCATCCCTCCACAAATCAATCTGAGAGCTTGGTTCTGCACACGGTCCAGAGATGAGATTCACTATGGTCTAGAGGGGGAGGTTATAGTCTATCCCTGATTTCACACAGCCGAGGTATAGTTGGCGAAGAGTTTGTTTATCCGCTCACAATTTGTACTAGCTAGTCGTTTGATTAGGTTTAGGCGCTTACATGCTTTTTCCCTGAGGTTGTAGATGTGTCCATCTAGTTTCAATTGTCTGTCCAATTTTACTCCTAGATAGATTGGGAACTCCGCTTTTGTTAGTGTATCCCCATTCAGTTTGATGTTGATGGGACTAAGGGAAATAACTATACGATTGTATTATCCCAAGACGGGACAACATTTGTGATGGGATTTTCTCCCCTGCTCTGCAGCAGTGGTCCAACAAAGGGCAAACTAACAGTATAAAAATAAGGTCTTCAGATGTATCAACTTTGGCTCAAGATTACTCTTAGCAGTGATATAAATAGAAGAATGATGCTTCTACTTTAGGGAGTCTCTTTGGATTTTAAAGAAAAGCAAGCATAACAATTGAGATCATCTAAGCTATCATGTACTTATTATTCTCTCATCCCCAGCCGAAGGTGATTCAGCAAATATTAATTGACTAGCTCTGCATGGTTAAGAATTTTATTTTAAAAAACCTGGGTCATACGGGTGCATATTCACCAATAATGATTAACTGGCAAATAGATTTATATTTACATATAATCAATCATGGGCTCAACATGATTAAAATAAGTAAGTTTGTTTACATAAATGGAGCGATGATACTTTTCATTATTGGGTGATATAAGATTTTGGTGAAGAGGAGGAAAAATTTGAAATGTCCGTTTCAGGTGCTTGTATGCTACTTAGCTGAAGGTGTGGATTCAGTTGGCGTCTGCTTCAATCGGTTCAGTTCCCGCAGTTTCTTTGGACTGATTCTTCTCTTTGTAACCGGATGGCCTTCGCTACCATTATCCGTGCTATTAATATGACTTAGAATAGGAAAAGCAGTTACGACACTTCATCAATTAAAAATGAAAGTTACCCTATTATAAAATAGGATTGAAACTGAAACTGAAACTAGTTCAAGTGGGCAGCCCAACGCTTCCTAAGGCGGGAGTTGCCATAGCAAAATAGTGACGTAAATGGGAATAGCCAAGATTGTCTAAGGAACAGCGAGGCTAAGCCCAATGAAATAGATTATAAAATATTCAGATAACCAATCAAAAGGTGGCGAGATCACGCACCACTTTGGGTTAACAAAATATTGTAAACTAGAAATCAGTTGTATGAAGAGAGCCTTAGCCCATAGGCGTGTTTTATATTCTGGTGTCGTGGAAACCTGGCGCTCCCAGATATATATATAAAAGTCCGGCTCCTACACTCAAGATACTATCCTACTGACATCAGTTCAATATTAGTTTGGGATGTCAGGTATTGGTAGTACCTCTGGTGAAGGAGCTGTCATGCCCTTTTCAGGGCAGCTCGGCCACCTTTGGTCCAAACCTGGCATCTAGCTCTCACCTGTGGCTCCTCGTAGCTGTCAGCATGCGACATCGGCCACCCCCCGGGAAACGGCTTTGACAGGCCGGCTAAACTAGGTGAGGGTAGCCGACTGGTTATAAACCTTCGGTGAGTTAGGGTCTGCCTACCCATGCATGCGAAGACTGGATTCGGTAGACTGCGCGGAAGAAACCACCTGTTGGTTCAACGGGCATTACGGCGATTACCAGCAACGCGCTGTGGAGCGTAAGGAACAGAGCGAGGCACGTAGAAAGCCCTGGTCATCCATTGCACCTGACTTCATCTCCAGTCGTCTTGACTTGTCTTGCCACTGGATTAAGATGGACCCAGGCAAGAGAGTGAGGTCGACGAATTGCGCAACTCTTCCTCACTTTAAACCAAATCACTGCGCAAGTCACTCTTTCATCCACTCATCCATCCACTCACAACAAGTCATGTGGTGATGGGCGAGCGGCGAAGCGGCAGGCGTGGGTGCGCTGGCAGTCGTAGTCGCAGACTTACACACAGGCGGCTCAGGCCATATGGTCGTCTTCCACTTATCGGAGCAGCAGTGGGATTCGGCAGCCCCCTGAGTGACTGAGCAGCCCTCTTTAGGAAAGCACTGCTCACCTCCATGGCATGAGGAAGGGGCTAGAAAAGGTGCCCTAAACATTGCCCGCTCCACCATTACCTAACCAGCTTACGGCGGTTGGTGGGTACCCTACTTCAGCGGGCGACACATAAGAAAAAGAAAGGACAGATTTTTCCCCCTCATTCTAGGCGCATGGAATGTGCGCACTCTACTTGACAAAGACTTTAACGCAAACAGACCCGAGAGGCGAACTGCCCTGATTGGTAGAGAACTGGCCAGATACAACAATGACATAGCAGCACTGAGTGAAACTCGACTTGCAGGTGAGGGCCAACTTTGCGAAAAGGGTGCAGGTTATACATTCTATTGGAGCGGGAGAGGAACTGAAGAAAGACGAGAAGCAGGGGTTGGATATGCAATCAAAACAGCACTTGTTGGCAAGTTAGCGGGGCCCCCAAAGGGAATAAATGACCGACTCATGACGGTCAAGATCCTCCTGCTTTATGGAAGGAAACATGCCACCATCATTAGCGCGTATGCACCAACTATGACAAACCAGGATGAAGTCAAGGATATGTTTTATGAAGAACTACATGCAGTCATTGCATCAGTTCCTAAAGCAGATAAGCTCATAATTCTTGGTGACTTTAATGCAAGAGTAGGCTCAGATAACATCTCCTGGAATGGCACTATCGGAAAGTACGGCGTGGGTCGCTGTAACAGCAATGGACTTCTTCTCCTCCAGACTTGCGCAGAACATGACCTCCTTGTCACCAACATCATTTTTCGACTTCCTATCCGCAACAGGACCTCCTGGATGCACCCTCGCTCAAAGCATTGGCACCTAATTGACTATGTAATTGTTAGGAAGAAGGACAGGCAAGATGTCCGTTTGACCAAGTCCATGTGTGGTGCCGAATGCTGGACTGATCATCGCCTCATTGTGTCTAAACTTAAAATTCGTATCCAACCAGCCAGGCGCCCTCAGGGGAAGAAAACTCAAAAAAGGTTGGATGTCACCAAACTAAAGAAGACAAAAATCAAACAGTCATTTACTGACACCCTAGAAAACCGTCTCAAATCTATCTCGTTAGACGGCCAAAGTGCGGAAACAAATTGGGCAGCCCTAAGCGAGCAGATCTACAACACTGCTACTGAGGTCCTGGGTCCCGCCATCAAGAAACAAAATGACTGGTTTGATGAGAACTCAGATGATATAAAGAAGATGTTGGCTGAGAAACACCATCTCCATAAAGCATATTTAAATGATCCAAAATCTACATCCAAGAAAGACGCTTTCAACAACATGCGTAGAATCGTCCAACATAAACTACGCCAGATGCGGGATTCATGGCTGAGTAATAAAGCAGATGAGCTCCAAGGCTTTGCTGACAGCCATGACTTGAAAAATTTTTACCATGCACTCAAAGCGGTCTATGGTCCAACATCATCAGGATCATTTCCCCTCCTTAATACAGATGGAAAAACACTAATTACAGACAAGGAAAAAATTCTCCAACGCTGGGTCGAACATTTTAATAATATTCTGAACCAGCCATCATCTATTAACGACGAAGCCATCATCCGCCTGCCCCAAATTCCTATAAATGAAGCACTAGATGATATACCAACTCTGGAGGAAACTCAAAAAGCGATTCGTCAACTTTCTAGTGGAAAGGCCCCCGGCTCCGATTCAATTCCTGTTGAGGTCTATAAAGATGGCGGTACAGTTCTGATAGAGAAACTTCACATGATCTTCCAGCAAATGTGGCAGAGTGAAACCATCCCACACAACCTCAAAGATGCGTCAATTATACATCTTTATAAACGTAAAGGTAATCGCCAAGACTGTAACAACCATCGAGGCATCTCCCTATTATCAATCGCTGGGAAGATATTCGCCAGAATCCTTCTTAATCGCCTTACAGCTCATCTTGACAAAGGTCTTCTACCTGAAAGTCAGTGTGGATTCCGGAAAGAACGTGGAACCACCGATATGGTGTTCGCTGCAAGACAGCTACAAGAAAAATGCCAAGAACAGCACTGTGGCCTGTACACAGCTTTCATCGATTTGACAAAGGCGTTCGACACGGTCAGTAGAGAGGGTCTATGGAAGATCATGGCAAAATACGGCTGCCCAAAGAAATTTATCTCAATAGTGCAGCAACTGCATGATGGAATGCAGGCTAGAGTTCAGGAAAACGGTGAGCTATCGGAGCCTTTCCCAGTCTCAAATGGAGTTAAACAAGGGTGTGTACTTGCACCGACTCTGTTCAGTATCATGTTTTCTGCTATGCTGACTGATGCTTTCAGAGACGGGGACACAGGAATCAACATCAGATATCGTATTGATGGAAAATTGTTTAACCTTAGGAGGCTTCAAGCAAAAACCAAGGTCAAATCACACACCATCAGGGATCTTCTGTTTGCTGACGATTGTGCCCTCAGTGCTGGCTCAGAGGCTGATCTGCAGCATAGCGTGGATAGATTCTCCGAAGCCTGTTCCAACTTTGGGCTTACCATCAACACGGAGAAAACAGAAATCATGTACCAACCAGCTCCTGGCACAATTTATACTGAGCCAATCATCAAGGTAAATGGTGAGAAACTGAATGTTGTGAACAGATTCACATACCTTGGTAGCACACTATCCCAGAACATCGTCATTGATGATGAGGTGAACACCAGGATCTCCAAAGCCAGCAGCACATTTGGCAGACTATACACCAACGTTTGGCATCGAAGTGGCATTAGTCTACAGACAAAGCTGAAGGTGTACAGAGCTGCGGTGCTTCCAGTGCTGCTTTATGCATGTGAAACATGGACTGTTTACAGGCGCCACGTAAAGAAGCTAAACCACTTCCATACAGTCTGTCTCAGGAAGGTAATGAACATCAAATGGCAAGACAAGATCCCAGATACCGCCGTTCTTGACAGAGCTGGTATCCCTAGCATCGATACTATACTGATGCAGTCACAGCTTTGCTGGGCAGGTCATGTAGTCCGCATGCCAGACCATCGACTGCCAAAGATACTCTTTTATGGTGAGATGCAGAAGGGTAAACGCTCCCATGGTGGCCAAAAGAAGCGCTTCAAAGACACGCTTAAGGCTTCATTAAAAACCTTTGACATAAGCCCTGACACGTGGGAAGCTGCTGCGCAAGACCGAACTACCTGGCGCACATCTCTTCGTAAAGGTGCAGCGGCATGCGAATCATCCAGAAGAGCAGCAGCGGAACAGCGGAGACAAGCTAGAAAGGACCGTGTAACAAAACTTTCACATGAAGCAAACATTCCCTGCCCACACTGTCCGAGATCCTTCCAGGCCCGCATCGGGCTCATCAGTCACCTTCGTACTCATAGACTATCCTAAAATATTCCTAATAATTTGATGAACAGAGTGGTCTTCATCACCCGTGATGGACGAACAACAACAACATTAGTGAAACGAACAGCAATTTTTACATTATTGCGAGAATTGCTATTATGCATTCTCAAGTGTATTACAGTGTAAGTACACTTTCGAATTAGCCCCATAACTATTTCAGGGAACGTCTGTAAAGAAAAGCACATGTCTAAACAAGTACTGTAGAACTAATTGATTCGTAACTAGATAATCTACATAAAGAGGTAGAAGTACTGCTAACCATTACGCCTAAGGAGCTCTCTGAGAATATTAAGAAGACAGAACATTATCGAGAAATATATGTGCCACAAGTTGTTGAAGTCAGACATGGACAACTTGTAATATATAATGATTCAACTTTTGCTGAACCCAACTGATTCATTTTATACATTGCCTTGACATGCTTGTTCAGGTTTCACGTTAATAAAAGTTTTAACTGAGCTGCTGGAATCTGATTTCGTCTCTACATGTTGCTGAACTTGTTGCATTGTAGATTATTCTACCACTTTATGAAATGTCACTTATAAAAACAACATAGAAAGATACGAACGAGCCTGGTACCCCAAGTGTTCATCCAAGAAATCACCACCTCCGGCGGAGTTGGCCAGTATAGAGACAAACTTAACTTGGAAGATTGTCGTGAAATATTCTAATCCACATATATAAATTAAAACGTAAATGTAAAGCCTAACAAATAAATTTAATAAAAGGAAAGAAGAATGGTAAAGAACAGTGCTGTCACAATGACTGTACTCGAAATCCCCCTTGTTTTCTACTTCGTCTGCAAATTGTAACGCTTTCACGTTGATAGTAAAAGCCTACTGTATCACTACACGCTTTCTTCAATGAAACGTGTACTGCCTTTCTAAGAAAAACCTTGAGATACGCAGCTGACCTAGATTTAATATTTCATTCATTCCATACACGGCGTAACTAAAAGACAGATAAAGCAGGAGAGAGAGAAGGACGACTGGAAGCAAGGAAGCATGCAACACTACACGCGTCGCGCGATTAATAGTAACGCCAATCCCACGTGTAAGGCCTGCACTAACTTTTTTTCAAATAAACAGTGTCAGAAAAACACTACAACTACTACAAGAATCAGGTTTTAAAACATGAAAAATGCTTATTAGGAAACCTGAAATTCTACTGATTTACATCTAAGCTCCTGAAAGTACAGAAGACACCCTATGACATAGAAGTGAACGCGTGGTAAAAAACAAATATACGACTATCTTTGGAAAACACATATTTTGAACGCCACCATGTAGCTCGCTTTAACTTATATATTATTGTACGGCAGGACTTGCTAGCCAAGAATATGTTATGTGTTACGCCTTTAGTCTGTTAATAAAATAATTATGGCCAAAATACAATAGTGGGGGTGCCTGACAGCATGAAATCATTTCTGCTCATAAAATTTTTTTTATAACGTGTTTGAAAAACATTACGTTACGGAAATAGCCTACCATGTTAACTCCTATTTGATTGGCGGGAATGAGATGTAAGACTAAACACGATTAGTTGGACTGCAAATACTAGTTTTCTGTTGTTATGGGAAACGAATAGAAGGGGTACTTTTTTGAAAAGATGTGTAGACATGGCATGATTGGTTAGATCTGCCAATATAGTCAGTTCAGAGCGTCTGTTCCTTGCCACATCTTGTAAGAACAGTGCGTTGAGCACCAGTGCATATTTTTTTCTAAAATAAAAGCCTGGGACAAGAGGCAGATCGGAATTTGTGCCTATTCATTGCCAGTCAACGAAACTGTTTATTATTTCCATTGAATTGTGGTAAGCTGAAATATTTGATATCTTTTTAATGAAAATTGAATGTGAATTGATGATTTATGTCTATATATATGTGTGTAGTTCAGTGGCCAACTTGAGAAAAGCCTAAATATTGCTCCAACCTGAATAGGAGGTGTCGGAAAAAAGTAAAACTGCATGGGATTGCCAAACAGTACACTGACACCTATCTTATGGACTAGGAAGAAATAATGCTGGAATGGCAGAGGCGTAGTAACCATTAGGAAGGAGTATACTGGTGTAATTTGTTTCAGATGAAGCTAGCAGTGGCCTACAGCACTGAACACAAGTGTTTGTTATGTATTGTGCTCATTGTGGAAATGGATTATGACTTAGTTTTGAAATAGGAGGTACAACCTTCTTGTTTCAGGGACGGTGGTCAAAAGTCATTGAGGCAGCATTTGGCCTGAGTTACTGAATCCTGAGGCTGACAGCATACTACTGGGTCCAGATAGCGACCAGTGAGGTGGCTCCAGAACTCATTGAAGTAATCGAGCAGAGGAGTCTTTTACTGCAGTCATCACGAAAGTTAAGAAAGTGTGGCCATGGAGCTCAACATTATGTGCCCCCCCTCTAAAATTGACAGTAAATAAAGAGGGAATATAAACTGTTTAAATTGACAGGAACTGTGAACTTTTCCCAATGATAAGACACTTGAAGTCATGATGACAAACAACACTCTAGCTTGAAAAACAAAACCAGTATTAACTCATATTACTACTTCACAACTTACACACATAAGATAAGAATAATAAAATATGTCAATAACAAGAGTAAATTGATAAACTGTGTACATACTACTTGTAAGAATATTGATTGTGATTCCTGGTTCACTGTGTAGTTGAATCAGGATATCTCTATGTAAAGAAATTAATACATATATATATATATATATATTTGACTTTTCAAACTGACTCTTTTAAGATAGTCTTATAGAGTGTTACATGTGTGTGAGTGTCACAGTGTTGTAAAGTGCTGTGAAATAAATTAAATTGTTTATCTGTCTGTTGTTGTTGTGACTTACACTTCATCATATACATACCCTAGACATATAACGTAGTCATCACAATATTCCAGAATAATTCTGACTGAGATATATAGATATGTGGTAGCAAGTAAGGTTATCTATAATACACTACTCTTATTAGATACAGATACCTTCACAGCTGATCTCAGTCAGTACACTAAGTCCCATATAAATATTTATATCATCCCACTTTACCACATATATTGGGGTCCGGTCCGGGATATTGAACTTTCTCCTGTTATATATATTGGGAATTATAAGAATTAAAAGGTATCCTTGGGTGGAATTAAATAAGGTTGAGCTCTCAGTGCCTGTGTTGTAATTACATAATTAATTACAGAGTATATTGTTTAGTTAGAAATTGTTTACATTTATCTGTTAGAAAATGGCGGACCTGGCCAAATTTCGATCTGCTGCTGTACAGACTGCGAAAGAGTTAGGAATGGACGGGCAAATTATGATTGCTTATGTCACTGCTGAATGTGACAAATATATTGAACGGGAAGAAAGAAGATTAGAAAAAGAGGCCGAAAGAAAGTTAGAGGCTGAAAAGGAATATAAGAAGTTACAATTTGAGGCTGAGGCTAAGAGGTTGCAGATTGAGGCTGAGGCTAAGAGGTTGCAGATTGAGGCTGACAAAGAGGCTAAAGCATTGGAAGCCGAGGAAAGAAGACAGGCTGCAGAAAGGGAAGAAAAGAAATTAGCTGCAGAAAGGGAAGCAGAAGAAAGAAGATTGACTGCAGAGAGGGAAGCAGAAAAGGAGGAGAAGAGATTACAAAGGGAACATGAGTTACGACTAAGGGAGTTTGAGTTTCAAGGCCATGCTCCTGAAAATGGTGCCAGTCCCTTTACCTCTGATGCCACTGCTAGCCAGGGAGCCTCAACCTCAGCTATGAATTTTCATTTAGATCATTTTGTTGAGAAAGACGATGATATTGAGAGCTATCTAAATAGATATGAACTATTAGCTACCACATATGGGTTAGAGAGAGAAAGGTGGAGCTTAAAGTTATCTCAAGGACTTCGTGGGGCAGCTTATGAAGTTTTTGCCAAAATGAGCAGAGGTGATCAGGAAAATTATGACATGCTAAAGCAGGCTCTTTTGTTAAGATATGAAAAGAACGCAGAATTTTATAGGAAAAAATTTAGGAATGCTAAACTACTGTCAGGTGAAACCTATCACCAGTTCTCTGCACGAATAGAGACATACTTGGAGAAATGGACTTCTCTGGGAAAAACCCAAGATCTTAAGGAAATGGTCCTTATAGAACAATTAAGAGAGTCCATGGCTCCAGACCTGAGAAAGTTTCTCATGGAACAAGGTGCAGAGAGGCTGGGTGAGTTGCTAAATGTTGCTGAAAGGTATCAAGCGGCTCAAGCAGAGGTAACAGGTAATAAAAAGAAACAGGTGGATAATTTTAGGGCACCACAGAACTTTAATAAATTTGATCCTAGGGATCAAAACAAAGGTAAGCACCAGTTTGATAGGCCACGGTATGACAATAAAAATAAAACCCCACAATTCGATGAAAGGAAATATGATGAAAGAAAATCTTTCAACCAAGGGAAAAGGTGGTGTAAAAATTGTCAGATGGACAATCATGACACTGACCGTTGCAGAAGGAAACCTGTGTATATGGCCACCCTTCAGGTCAGGTCGACCTCAAGACAGGAGGAGGATATTATGTTAGATACCACTCCAGAAGAGATGAGGAAGGCACAGGCTGGGGATAAGACCCTCAAGCCTTGTTTCAGGAAATTGTCAACTTGTCATACAACTCCAGGCAAGGGAGATTTTTACATGAAAAACAAGTTGATGTATAGGAAGACTGGAGCTAGATCCAAAGGTCAGGGACAGCTGGTACTTCCTAAAAGATATAGGGCAGAATTAATAAGGAGCCTACATGTGAAACCAGATGGGGACCATGAAAAAATAGGTACCATCATCCAAAAGGTGGCTCACAATTATTATTGGCCCAAGGCAAGATGGGACATTGAGAATTTTGTAGAAAGGTGTAGCATAGCACATGAGGGAACACCCACAAGTGGGAACATTGATCAGGACCTGGACACGCCACGGGGCAAAATTAGGCCTGATAATAAAAAGAAAAATAAATTTGATAAAGTGGACCAAAGGGAATGGGAAGCCCCTTTTCACGGACAAGCTTCACTTAACTGTTTTACAATGGCCACTATGCGGAGAGTGCAAAAAGATGTCTTACCCCAGGATAAGCCGAAAATCCCTAAATCGGACTTAAACAAACTGGAGGAAGAGGATGTAGAGAGGAAATCTCTCATCAAGAATTTTAAGTGGGGAGAAGCCCCAAGAGAAAAATTGGTAGCGGTCGTTTTGTGCATGATAATTCTGGGAAGAAAAATCATCAATATGGCGCTTCGAGTGGAAGAGACCATACCGGTGCATGGACAAATAGGTCCACAAAATTAAAGGTCCATATGTAACGCTGTTAAGAACGTGGACTGATGAAAAAGCAGAGGAAAATATTACATCCTCATACCAATATGTGAATGAGCTGACCACTCGTTTAAAAACTGGCTGGAAACTTGCCAATGAAAATTTGAAACAAGCCAGGAAGAAACATGCTGCCTATTATAACAGGAAGGCGAAAGACAGAGATTTGGCTGTGGGAGAGAAGGTACTGCTTCTTCTACCCGGGAGTCAGAATAAGTTACAAATTGGATGGCAAGGTCCATATACAGTTCTAGAGAAGGTGTCTAGAACCAATTATAAGATAGATAAGAAGGGGAAAGAAAAAATCTATCATGTGAATCTCCTGAAGAAATATTTGGAAAGAGAACATCAGGAAGAGACACACTTGTTGACCTTGTCTATCGCCATGGAGATGAAAAAGGAACCACTTTCATCATTTGAATATCCATTACACCCCTGTGAGACAGCGGCACAGGTGAAAATCAGTACACATTTAACGAAAACTCAGAAAGAGAGAGTGCAACAGGTTCTAGATACTCATACAGAGGTGTTAACAGACCGACCTGGGCATACAAACTTATTGGAATATGATATGAAACTGATAGACCCCACACCTGTCTGTATGAAACCATATTCGATTCCTTTTGCTAAGGAGAAAGCTTTGAAGGAAGAGATAGACTATTTGTTGAAGGAAGGAATTATTTCACACAGTGAATCTTCGTATAGTTCCGGTGTTGTACTCTTAAGGAAGCCCTCTGGAGAACATAGACTCTGTATAGATTACAGGAGACTGAATGCTATTACAGAAGGACAGGTGGATCCATTGCCGGATACAAATCAGCTGTTTGCCAGGCTAAATAAAGCTAAATATTTCTCAAAAGTGGATCTGAGTAAAGGATACTATCAGATTCCAGTAAAACCTGAGATCAGACAAAATTGTTGGATGTAAACATTTCGGAGGAACGTAATGAATCCCTGAGTTGCCTCTTTGATTGAGGATATTCCGAATGTTTCATACAGGCTAATAAGAAGATTATGGGATCCCTACGAAAACTCTGCTATCACCAGGTATATGTTATCTCCTCATAACGTACATTTTGAGGAAAATCTAATGTTCTCTGGACATGTCATTGCGCAGACTCAGAGAAGAGAAATGGTGAATACGGGTTGTGAAGCAGCATTAAGACAAGCAGTCACACTTGCGGCTGTTCAGTAACATAACCGAAATATATTATTGGTTGTAGAGGTCTGAGGCAGATTTCATGAGTAGTGCCTACTCTGAATGGACCCAACTACATAAAACCATGATAGCACAACAGCAGAGTAAAGTCAAGTTGACTTACATTTATCTATGTGTATATAGAATAAAGGACTGACATAAGATGTCTGTTTTAAGAGGGGAGATGTCGTGAAATATTCTAATCCACATATATAAATTAAAACGTAAATGTAAAGCCTAACAAATAAATTTAATAAAAGGAAAGAAGAATGGTAAAGAACAGTGCTGTCACAATGACTGTACTCGAAATCCCCTTGTTTTCTACTTCGTCTGCAAATTGTAACGCTTTCACGTTGATAGTAAAAGCCTACTGTATCACTACACGCTTTCTTCAATGAAACGTGTACTGCCTTTCTAAGAAAAACCTTGAGATACGCAGCTGACCTAGATTTAATATTTCATTCATTCCATACACGGCGTAACTAAAAGACAGATAAAGCAGGAGAGAGAGAGGGACGACTGGAAGCAGGAAGCATGCAACACTACACGCGTCGCGCGATTAATAGTAACGCCAATCCCACGTGTAAGGCCTGCACTAACTTTTTTTCAAATAAACAGTGTCAGAAAAACACTACAACTACTACAAGAATCAGGTTTTAAAACATGAAAAATGCTTATTAGGAAACCTGAAATTCTACTGATTTACATCTAAGCTCCTGAAAGTACAGAAGACACCCTATGACAAAGAAGTGAACGCGTGGTAAAAAACAAATATACGACTATCTTTGGAAAACACATATTTTGAACGCCACCATGTAGCTCGCTTTAACTTATATATTATTGTACGGCAGGACTTGCTAGCCAAGAATATGTTATGTGTTACGCCTTTAGTCTGTTAATAAAATAATTATGGCCAAAATACAATAGTGGGGGTGCCTGACAGCATGAAATCATTTCTGCTCATAAAAATTTTTTTATAACGTGTTTGAAAAACATTACGTTACGGGAATAGCCTACCATGTTAACTCCTATTTGATTGGCGGGAATGAGATGTAAGACTAAACACGATTAGTTGGACTGTAAATACTAGTTTTCTGTTGTTATGGGAAACGAATAGAAGGGGTACTTTTTTGAAAAGATGTGTAGACATGGCATGATTGGTTAGATCTGCCAATATAGTCAGTTCAGAGCGTCTGTTCCTTGCCACATCTTGTAATAAACCTACTAAGAACAGTGCGTTGAGCACCAGTGCATAATTTTTTCTAAAATAAAAGCCTGGGACAAGAGGCAGATCGGAATTTGTGCCTATTCATTGCCAGTCAACGAAACTGTTTATTATTTCCATTGAATTGTGGTAAGCTGAAATATTTGATATCTTTTTAATGAAAATTGAATGTGAATTGATGATTTATGTCTATATATATGTGTGTAGTTCAGTGGCCAACTTGAGAAAAGCCTAAATATTGCTCCAACCTGAATAGGAGGTGTCGGAAAAAAGTAAAACTGCATGGGATTGCCCAACAGTACACTGACACCTATCTTATGGACTAGGAAGAAATAATGCTGGAATGGCAGAGGCGTAGTAACCATTAGGAAGGAGTATACTGGTGTAATTTGTTTCAGATGAAGCTAGCAGTGGCCTACAGCACTGAACACAAGTGTTTGTTATGTATTGTGCTCATTGTGGAAATGGATTATGACTTAGTTTTGAAATAGGAGGTACAACCTTCTTGTTTCAGGGACGGTGGTCAAAAGTCATTGAGGCAGCATTTGGCCTGAGTTACTGAATCCTGAGGCTGACAGCATACTACTGGGTCCAGATAGCGACCAGTGAGGTGGCTCCAGAACTCATTGAAGTAATCGAGCAGAGGAGTCTTTTACTGCAGTCATCACGAAAGTTAAGAAAGTGTGGCCATGGAGCTCAACATTATGTGCCCCCCTCTAAAATTGACAGTAAATAAAGAGGGAATATAAACTGTTTAAATTGACAGGAACTGTGAACTTTTCCCAATGATAAGACACTTGAAGTCATGATGACAAACAACACTCTAGCTTGAAAAACACAACCAGTATTAACTCATATTACTACTTCACAACTTACACACATAAGATAAGAATAATAAAATATGTCAATAACAAGAGTAAATTGATTAACTGTGTACATACTACTTGTAAGAATATTGATTGTGATTCCTGGTTCACTGTGTAGTTGAATCAGGATATCTCTATGTAAAGAAATTAATACATATATATATATTTGACTTTTCAAACTGACTCTTTTAAGATAGTCTTATAGAGTGTTACATGTGTGTGAGTGTCACAGTGTTGTAAAGTGCTGTGGAATAAATTAAATTGTTTATCTGTCTGTTGTTGTTGTGACTTACACTTCATCATATACATACCCTAGACATATAACGTAGTCATCACAATATTCCAGAATAATTCTGACTGAGGTATACATATGTGGCAGCAAGTAAGGTTATCTGTAAAACACTACACCTATTAGATACAGATACCTTCACAGCTGATCTCAGTCAGTACACTAAGTCCCCTATAGATATTTATAAAATCCCACTTTACCACAAAGATAAATAAAAAGAAATCTAAATTTGAACCACATCATTAAGTCTTAGTGACTATAAACCAAGAGTCCTAACCGCCGAGCCACACATCTCTAAGTGGTGCAGTGTTCTAAGTAGTACCACACCATCACATCTTCAATAGTCACATCTAGTGGCAGTAGCACGTCACGTGCAACAAGGCCGGGGTAACTCCTTAAATTGTCCAGGCCAGCGTCTTCTAGACCCGGCTGCTTTAGGCTTCTAGCGCCTACTGGTGGCAGCGTATACCACAAACTAAGAGTAAGCAAATGCTTCTATTTAAATATTGGGTCCCCTGAAATGAACATCAGGCGACCTCCGCTTCCATTCACGACTTCATCTTCCTCAGAATTTTTTCCCCTCCCTGAAGTAGAAACATCACTCTTGTATTTATATCTTTGTTAAGAGTAAGGCTCAATACCTTCCATTTGCGGTGTCTACGCCGCATCCTCGGCATCTCGTGGAAAGATAAAGTGACAAATGTCGAGGTGTTGTCACGTGCTGGCCTTCAAAGTATGTATACGCTTCTTAGACAGCGCAGACTTCGCTGGCTTGGCCATGTTCGCCGCATGGAAGATGGTCGCATCCCAAAAGATATCTTCTACGGACAATTAGCAGATGGCAAGAGAACAGTTGGGCGACCACAGCTGAGGTTCAAAGATGTGTGCAAGAGAGATATGAGGGCACTGGACATGGATCCAGCAACATGGGAGGATGAAGCTGCCGATCGCACTGAGTGGCGATGCTATTTACGGCGCCACCTCAGATTGGGCGAAGAGAGGCTCACACAAGAAGCAGAGGTGAGGAGAAAACGTCGAAAGGAGCACCAGGAAAATAAGCAGCTGAGGGCTGTCACCTCAGAGGCGCATTCCCATAGTCAATTATGACTGAAGGGGCTATTATTATTATTGTTAAGAGTAATATTGAGCGAAGGTTGATGCCATTGAAGACCCTCATTGATTGACCATTCTTGAATTTTACATTCTGCCTATGATCAATTTTATCTTCTTTAAAAAATTAACCCGTGTTTTATACCCTGTCTAGAAACTCTATTAAATAATCCACGCTTCATAATGCAATTAAGCTTTTGGATTTTAGTCCGTTCTTTGAACACGTCAGATATTAACATTTTAAAGATATTTTTCAAGAGCTTGTCTCAATCATTCTTTATCAGCTAGGTCTCTAGGCTGTGGAAACTTTAAAAGCAGTGTGTTTGAGATCAAAGAGGGCATAATTTACTGTTTAGAATTGTAATTCACTAGGATACTTATCAGATTGCTTGTCACCACACCAAGAGCTAAGAGAACATATGAGGTGAAGCTATGTTGTTTCAACAAACGTCTCAAGTACCACAGATATCCGAACTCATTGGGTTTCCCATTCATCTTGCAACTGAGCGCTTTGCCTGTGGCGTTGACATGTTATAACAAGAGCAAACAAACATTTATTGTTACCAAATGAAGTTCCTCAGTAATCATGTATTTTATTTTTAATGAAAATCGTGAAGGTATAAATAACAGCGCTCATCCTTGGTACGCGGTTGCCTTGTACACTTGTAAGGAAAAAGTCTGAATAGAAACAGAAATTTGTTATGCAGTTGTCCAGTGTGTAGTGATGAAAAATATTTAATATAATATGTGTGTTCTTCTTGGGTTTCGTGTATGGGAAATTGTATGCATTTTGATCTCACTCACTAGACTTAGTCGTTTCTCTTCTAGAGAGGTTAGAGGTTTGATCTCACAATTAAAAATTAAAACAATGCTTAAATGTCAAAATTCGAACACAAGCGGAGGTAACAAGGATAAAGTAATAATTATAACATCAATAAAGAAAAACAGGATCATTCGCAGTGATGGTTCTTTGTGGATAGATAATGAAACTGAGGATAATGATACATATTGTGGTATATCAGAGTCTAAATATTTACGGACATTTTAATGTCTGTTTACGGACATTTTAGTGTCTGTTTACGGACATTTTAGTGTTTGTCAAACTTGTTTTGTTTCATTATTTGGATATATTTACTGATATGGTACTCTCTGTTGGTTATCATCACCTTTCAGCTATAACAAAAAAGTATAATAGGCCATCAACAAACTTATGCCAAGTCTCCCTGTCTCGCGCTATCAGCTCCAGTTCTTGCCATGTTTTCTTCTACCACTTCATCGTCTGTTTGTAGTTCTCCTAGACGAGAAGATGTGATTTGGTAACCCAAACTCCTATCGGCTTTCTCTGGCTTGCGTCATGAGTCTCCTTATTGGAGGACCTTCCGTCTTGGCTCGTTGAATTGACTTAATTACTTTAGTTAAACTGTCCATTTTGTTTGTTGAAGTTTGTTTTAGTTTACAATGTTTCTACAGAATGGGTTTACCGGCCCAAATCCCAACCTTCATTAGTCGCTTTATACGATATGTATGGTAGGGTATATTACTTTTGTTCTTTCCTCCCCTTTCAGTCTCTGTTTGTACTTTTAATAATTAATAATAAGCGACTCTCCAACCAGCAGAATAAATTAACAACAGTCACAAAAGAAATTTAAATAACTTTCAAATCACTGAATTAAGCATTCATACATATCATATAAACATTTATTGGCATCACATTTTCTCTTCTTACTCGGAAATGTGTGAAATTGTGTGTATATGTTTGTATTTCAGATTTGATCATCGGAAAATGGCAAAGTTCTTGTGCGGTATGTATGTAGACATATTAAATTTGTAGATCAAATGAAATAAACTCAGTTCACACCAGTGGCAGATTTCCCATTACGCAATGTAGACACTACAAGCAAAAATTTACAGACTTTCATAAATGCGTGCTTGCGTATAATATAAGGATTGAAATGGTATGACAAGGTCATATCGATTTTAGAACAAAGATTGCCTTGTAATGCTATCAATAAGTTTCCTCACTGTTTGTCTTATCCATCGTCAGTGTTTTCATCTAATTTCCTGTCTCACTGACATTTGTCTGGTTCTTGTCATGAATTCCACACTGGCAACCTTGTCTAACTATTTCAAACATTCTATTCTACGCAAGCAAGCTTCCCTTTATGAAAGTCTGTTTCTTTTTTATTGTTGATTTCGTTGTTCTACATGTTTCACAATCATACAATATTTTTGTTACATAAAATACCGTTTTATAGAATGCTTCAGCTAGGGCTAATCTGTCATCGCCCATGGAAAGCATCCTGTAATGTTAGTAATGTGCCGAAGTATTTGTTTTGAAATAATAAAAACACAAACCATCTCTATCTTCTGACGGACGATTATTGTTTATTATTTTTGCTTATAATAAAATGAATTATTACTATTTGTATATTGGCAACAGTATTCCAATTCCATTTATTTGGTCCATCCTATATCGGTAAAGTGCCGGCATGATGTTGACGAAATCACCACTAGTGTGCCGATGGTAAAGAAAATACGGGCCTAGCACTGTATTCCCAATATGCCTCAATAGGCGTGTAACGGGATCCTTGACCTTATATCGATAAAGTAAAGATTGCTGTGTATGGTTTCTTTTTCTTAGAATGATAAGTTGTCTAACTTTTTTACGGGGAGTTAACTAAAATATGAAATTATGTCAGAAGAGGCGTCTATGATAAGGCTGAGCTTGAGCATGTAAATCAAAGTCCTACAGAAGCCACTGCTGCGAGAGCACAGTATTGCATTTTGCAGGCTTCCTGTAAGTCAACCAGCCACAGTAAGTGGGGGCCATGTTCTATGAGGAGCAAACAGAGACATGTTGTTCACAGTACACTAAAATTATTAATAATTTTTAGTGGTAATGTTGATATAATTCATTTGTCCTTGATGTATACTGTACCACGTTAGTATAAAATTACTTCATTATTTGTAAATGTTATTGAATTTTTATATAATAATAATGATTATGATCAATGACTTTAATTATCTGTTTTAATTTACAGTACCGTTTTATCTACAATCAATTATGGTTAAGTATACAGTGTAAAAAGAAGAATGTTTTAATGTGAAATCAATGTACAGTAATGTTGATGACCTTTTTTGTCCGTTAGAAGCAAATATTTTTGTGACATATTTCTTAAGCTTTTCTAGTGACAGTTTTGTTTTTCGTGATAAGCAGATTATCGTGAACGTTTTATAATATATTAACATCAATCATCATGTAGGACACAACATAATATACTAAGTTACCGTATTACTGCGGTCTCGACTTGTGTGAATCCGCCGAAAGTAACGGGCTTATAAAAGCCACTAGTTTTCCGTTTCGATTAAATTTATTTAATTTTCAACTAGTGTACTTCCATTCATCGCAGATGTGCTATTTCCGACGCGGCTGAGGAACACACGTAGCCTACGTCAGTTGACATTGAAATTATCATATTAAGTCAGCTCATGCTCTGGTATACTGTTGTCACGCAATCTTTGGTTAGGTGTCTGTAACAACGAATTCGTGCGCCATCATGATGTTTCCGTTGCGTACATCCAGTAGAAGCGATGGTGATGATGATGGTGATGATGATGGTGATGATGAGTACAGGACACAAATAACAATGGGTCGTTTGGTTTTTAGGGATCATCTTCATTACACACGCACTATTCCATAAGTACTCCGATCTCCTCCCATAGATCACACAAGGAGGATCTAAGCACAGTGCACTAACTCCGTAGCACCAGTGAGGATCCAAATGTTTGAATACAAGAATCACGTATTCTATACATATTTTTGTGATGGGTAGGTTTTCCTAATTTTTTTTAATGTTGCCAATGCAGCGGCTGTATGGCTTACTCTTCACAATTTCCAGCCGTTGATGGATTTTTAACGTGCGCAACTTGCATTCCTATTTTTCTCGCCCTTATCCGAGAAGGCTAGACATCCGATCTTACTACCCATGATCTCATGGGGAGTATCACATCATTAGGAACCCCTGGTTTAAACAAAAATATTTCATCAATTATATTCCCTGTGCTAGGAGCGACACAGTGGGCTGATCACCTGCTTGCCAACCAATCTGATTACGGAAACAATGATAGATTGTTTGGTCTGTTTTTGTTCCACAAAGACGCCACTAGGCGTGGTGGAAACAGCGATAGATCGATCAATTTGTTGTTGCCCTAAGACGCCACTAGGCGTACTGGCCACATACTGCTTTGCCGGTTGATGGCTAAGGATGGAAGAAGAAGAAGAAGCTAGGAGCGAACCCCGGCACCTTTAGAATTAGAGGCGGACGTCATACCTCTAAGCACTCCAACCTACAACACAATATATGTGTAAATTGAAATAATAAAGCCAGAAGAAAGAGGAGAAACGCTATTGCAAATTGACAAAATGTTAGGCTACATCCGATCTACGCTTATACTAAACACGTGCTCAACGTGGATGAAACGGTTGTATTATGGGGAAAAATGTATCACTGCACTCTTTGCAACGTACCAATTCCGATTTACGTACACAGTCGGTTACGAACACTGTTGAGAGCGCATCATGGGGCGAAGCGATCTTGTAAAAGGTATATTTAGAGAGATCGCTGTGCACCATGATGTGCCTTACCAAAACACTAAAACTATGATCATTGACTATGACTAAGCACGGTAGCGAAGCATGACGAAGTCTCAATACTTTCGCTTTGAGTATTGAACAGTGTCGGCTTATGTGGTGTGGTCCACTCACGATGTGTAGAGAATTCTAATTACAAAATGTGTTCAAGAGTCTAGATTTTGACTCAGAAATCAAGTAAGATTATAATTCAATATGGGACAAACCCATTTCTTCAGGATATGTGTAATCCACGGTAAGGGATAGGCGCTATTGCCCGAAGTATGTATTGAGAGACATGTCAAGGTTAGTATAACCTGCATGAATAGCTATAAACATTTGAGGAATATATTTATTTGCCGACTAAAAGAAAGTGTACACAAGGCACAAAACTATAATAGTGTGATGATGTCACAATGATACACCGTTAAAATATCTCCAAAATTAACGATGAAATGTAGGGTTAAAAATAATGCGTAAGATACTAGGAGACATGCTCGCCCATGCCAGCTTTCCCACCGCCATTTAAAACTAACGAGTTAGAAGTGCAGACGGAACGTTTACCCTTTGTAGACGGGAGAGAACGGAGGACACAAAAAAGGAAAAATATGACTGAACACGTGTTTGAAGTTCGAACGGCAACAAAAATTCATGTCCCGAGTTGACATAAAGTAAGGAATTGGACAAGAAAAGGACATTAGCTCTGGATCGAGACAGTCATTTCTTGGACGTTTTCGATACTTGGTCTTTATTTGAATGCCGCGGCAAAACACATGAGGGAAGGTTCTCGAACAAATTTCAAAATTTAAACTTGAGAAAAAATATGTTTTTTCTTAATAATAGAGTTATGAAAATAAAACCTAGCTAGTTTGATAGCCCATCTTGAGCAGAGAAATAATATGCTTTCAATTATACAGACGGATAGATAATAAGGAAGATATTGACAAAAGACTGTATTGTTCATGTCAGACAAGCGACTGCACTGTTAACCGATGTCACTAAAAGTAACCAAAATCTTGGCCTTGAGTCTGCAAACGTAAAAAATCGAGCTGTAATGTAATTAGACTGGGAGTGATGACACCACCCCAACAGCATATCTAGTACTAAGTTCTCCTGTGACTAGCTTAATATAATTATTATTAACCAGTCATTTGAAATAATTAAGTACACATTTTCCATTTTATTATGTAATATGATTTTGCATTCCATTTATGACTCCATAATATTTCTTATGTTCTGACCAACTAAACATTTGGTTCAGAACAAAATAAATTTATCAAAAGATTAACTTGTAAAACTAAAACAGCCTGAGTTAGTTCAGTGTGTCATAAATTTTATTAATATTATTAGACTTCGTAAATATGTGTGTGTGTGTGTGTGTGTGTGTGTGTGTGTGTGTGTGTACTCTACCACAACACAGTACATATCATTACCCTAGATTTTTAACGTAGCCACATTCATTAGTAAAAAAAGATATGTGTGAGGTCGTAAGTGGTAGTACGAAGGGCCTTCTGTAATTGTCACGCGTAGGGAGAGAGCAAGGTCGACACAGGTCAACTGCTCTAGATAACAGTAAGAATATAGATTGATTTTCTTGCAATACTGTAATAGTGATGTTATTTGTTATGAAACCAAGAGGTTAACTGTCTGAAATCAAGGGTAACTAAATACCATGTAAGAATATCAGACAAGTTGTTCTCCCACGTGACTTTTGTTCCACAACTAACATACACCACACAATGTTGACCATTCGTCAATAAAGAGGACAGTAAACAAGAAAGGGAAGTAATCACAAAAAGAGAGCTCTGGACAGGCTTATGATATTTTATCAAATTGACTCAGACGTGTAGTAAGTAAATAAACAATATGCTATTTATTAAGGGAATCACATTTACAAAGGGTTATTTTACATCTGATGAAAAAAAGAAAAATGGAAAAGAATCACGTTTACATCTGAAAACAAACAGGAATCTAGGTCCCAGTGGGGTGCCTTATTTTCTTCCCTGACTAAGTCTGAGCGTTTGATGGCTATGGGTGTATGTGGTCTTCCTTTACTTTATTATACTTATCGTAGTGTTCTTGTAGGATGTAGGCAGAGAGGACACTCTGCTGTGACTTCTTGATGAGAGCACGTGGTGGTGACTGACTGCCCTGTGTGGCACTAGTGTCTTTAAGGATGTCTGGTTCACACTCAGGGGTGAAGATTCAGTCCCTGTCCCTTCTTGATTTTTTGGGCTCAGCAAAATTGAGGGAGGTCGAAGCCAGGTCCTATGTTACTGACACTCTGCACTGGAGAACAAAGTAAGGGGACCATTAATCTCTTGTCTAAAGAGATTTTACATGTATTAAGTTCCTCCCCGAAGACTTTTGGTCTCAGAGCATAGGCACACTTACCACTGAAGACTTTGACTGTCCAGTACACTGTATGTAAAATATATCTCAGTGACCATTGTCTAACAGGCTCTGTCCTCATCCTTCCAAGTCAAGTGTCTCTCCTCTACACTTAATATGTCTTACTATTTTCCACAATCAACAGTCTGTCTTGTAGTCTGGTGTATCTTTAGTTAATAATTAATTCTTAATTATTTGTCAGCAAGGAACAACAGCTTTCATAATGTATACTCATAACAGAGTTGTGTTCTAATAAGGCAAGCAATAATGCACAGTAATAAAATACTATAAGCAAATCATATAAGAAAATTAATAATATGTTATACAGGTACATAATGGATATGGAAGAACTAAATCCAATAGCATAACATATGTTTCTTATCATAGTCAACCACATACTTCTTCTGAAAATTACACTTGTATCATTCAGCAATAATTAAACAAATAATTGTGGGAGATAACTCACCGCACAAAATCACTTCAGTTTCCCACAATCAGAACTTGAATATTTGAATATATTCATAAGCACGTTATTGACTTTACACACAGTTGTGTACAATCTGTGTATATTCTTTACAAGTCTTATGTACTTAAAATTTAGTTTTGGCTGCTTTCACGGTGTTCATCAAGAGAGTAAAGCAAAGTTACATTTTCTCTGATAAATACAGTTTAAGACCGGAAATAGGTGGTCGTCTGTGGGTCACGGGTTAATTGATGTCACCCAGAAAAACCCACCATTACCATCGCGTCTTCGCAAAATTCTACCTGCGGAATCTAAATGGCCTGTTAACGAAATTTAATACAAGAACTTCACCTGATCTCGCGTTCTCGTAGAAAAAAAAAGAAGAAGGGGGTCATAGGGAAGACTAGAAAACAGTGACAGGATGGACTGAGTAAAGGAATGTGGAAGATTTAGGAAGAGACAGGAGATTTAGGAAGAGAAAGGATAGACTGCTCCATGACAGATAGCCCCCCATTTAAGTTAGTTGTCAGACTAACAACGCGAGTCTAACTTTCTCTGTGCACTCCACCGCGTATTGATTCTAACGTCACGTCTAATCTTCACTCTCTTCATTTACTTCTACGATCCTCTCGGACAGCGATGCTGAGTCCGATGGTGTTTCTTCGATTGTGTCCAATTCTGCCAGCGTATGCCTGCTCAGAAAGTCTGCTCCCACATTGATCTTCCCTGGGATGTATTCCACCTTGAAGGAATAGGGCTGAAGTAGTAAAGCCCAACGCATGAGTCGTGCATTAAGTTTCTTTGACGCCGCTAGAAACATAAGTGGGGCATGGTCACTTTGTACTGTAAATTTTACTCCATAGAGATATGGCTGATGTTTTTGTACCGCCCATACCAAGGCAAGACACTCCTTTTCAATTGTAGAATAATTCCTCTCTGCTGAGTTTAACCTACGACTGGCATAGGCTACAGGAAACAACAAGTTAGGTTTGTTATCATCTGTCTGCATCAGTGAAGACCCAATTCCAATGTTACATGCGTCTACGCGCAGCACAAACGGCTTTGCTAGGTCCGGTAGTCTCAGTATAGGTCGTGATGTCAGCTTATGTTTAAGTGTAGCATATGCTGCTTCACAATCCGGAGACCAAACTACTGTCTCTGGCTGGCCTTTTCTGGTCAGATCCGTCAGCGGGGCAGTCAGTGTGTTAAAACCCTGAATAAAGCGCTGGTAATAGGCACAAAGGGACAGAAATGAACGGGTGTCTTTCTTGGTAATAGGACGTGGTGCAAGTTTTATTTTCTCAACGTTTTTATCCACAGGCCACATACAGCCATGAGTGATCGTGTGTCCCAGAAATTCTAACTCCTTGAAACCAATTAAACATTTACTGAGTCGCGCCGTAAGTCCCGTCTCTTTCAGTCGCTGGAGCAGCTGGGCGAGGGCTTCCAAATGTTCCTCAAATGTGCTCGTTGCTATTAATATGTCATCCATAAAGTTGTGGATGGCATTATTTTGCAATGGGGTGAGTAATTTCCTCATCATTCTGGTGAAGATACCCGGAGCGTTGCTCAACCCAAATGGCAGAACATTAAACTGATAATGTCCTTCAGACGTACTGAAAACAAGCAACGGCCTAATTTCTTTCTTGACCGGGATTTGATAATAAACCTTGCTCAGGTCAATTTTTGTGAAGAATTTGGCCTTACTTAATTTGGTGAAGAGTCCATTGGGGTCAGGTAAGGGTTCTGGTTGGAACTCTGTCACAGCATTAAGTCGTCTATAGTCGATGCAGAGACGAGCTTCTCCACTTGGTTTTTGGAGGAGCACAACACTCGCACTATAGGGTGATTCAGATTTGGATATTATATTGGCGTTTAGTAATTGCTCAATTTCCTCTTGCAATGCACTTGCTTTTGCATACGGTATTGGGTATGTTTTCACCCTGACAGCAGTTGGATCTGTGACTTTCATCTCAAACTCGACGAGATTTGTCAGACCCGGCCTATCTGTGAGCACTTCTGAGTGTTCTTCTAAAAGTTGTTCGACTTGTTCACCTTCTTCGCTCCCTAAAGTTGAGCTTATTTGCACATCCATGTGCAATTCGTGTGGACGAAGCGGATACTCAACATATATTTTGTCCTCGTTATCCACTTCTGTGGCAACCGCCAGGGTCATAAGATGAGCTGGTTCGGGGTTTGGGCGTTCAACGTACTTTTTAAGAAGATTTACATGATAAATCTTATGTTTCCCCTTCTTGGAGATTTTATAATTAGTACGATAAATCTTCTGTACCACTTCAAATGTTCCCTGCCAGCCGATTTGAAGTTTATTGTTGCCACTGGGCAACAACAAAAGTACTTTCTCCCCAATGTGCAATTCCCTGTCCTTGGCTGATTTATTGTAATGTTTGGCATACTTACTACGCGCTCGTCGCAAGTTTGTTGATGCCATCTCCCAACCAACCTTTAAGCGTTCCTTGAGTTCCTGGACATATTTTAATGCCGTAACAATACTGTCGTCTGCACTTTCATCTGTCATAGCCCGAAGAAGAGCTTCAAGCGGTCCTTTGATTGGACGCCCGAACAATAAGGTGGCGGGAGAGAGACCTGTCGAAGAGTGTGGCACTTCTCGGTAGGCAAATAGCGCTGCAGGCAGAAACAAATCCCAGGTTTCTGGTTTTTCCTGAGCCAATTTGCGCAACATAGTGATGAGAGTTCCATTGAACCTCTCAACTTGTCCATTGGACTGAGGATGATAGGGCGAGGTGTGAATATGCTGTGTACGAAATACTCGGAAAACCTCTTTGTAACTGTACTTTTCTCTTGTTGAGGTGATCACTGGCCCAAGACAGTATACATGTTGTTAGATGTGTAGTGCTGGCGTATGATGAACTGAGTGTGGGTGCGAATGAAGGCGCGAATGTGTTTAGGCTCGTATATATGTAGACCCTGCAACCCATACACTCACATGCAGTAGTCAAGGATGCTTGGACACTGCAGGCACGTTTCAAAACATTTATTGACGAGAACACACATGGTATCAACAGGAACAGTCATTGTAAACAAGGTCATGCTGACCGGAAATCGATAGGTATACATTAGGCATTCAGCAAGCTGGTAAACATTTGAATATTCGTGCATGGTCAATACAATGTTCTTCAATAAGGACAGTTCGTGGCGTCGCCCTGGGATTACTGACTAAACGCGTCAGATACCTTAATCACTTTGACACATAGGTGCAACTTGGCATTCCCCGCCAATTGCACATTATCAGGCTGTAGTATAATAGCCGAAAACACAGGCCTCGTTCTGACGTCGGCTGTGTACTTCTGATAAGCAGGTTACCATCAACCCTGCAGTAATGCTTATTGTAGACATAAATTCCGCCAATCTGCGGTTCCCACAATATATCTTCGTCACTGGATTTCTGGATGGTATGAAGACTAATAGTCTTGGATGGCTACCTTGAGCACAACATATAAGTTCTGAAATGGAGGACCGGTGAGCTGCAGTTCACAGACTAGGCAATCTTCTAACATGTTCTGCCACCGAAAGCATAGTAATGGAAAAAGTCGGTATTACCTGTAACCGAGTCCACAGAACAATATAAGGAACTCTGCTGTCATTCCAACGCACAGAGATTCACTGGGGAAAACTGCCAGTGCAGTCACTTCGAAGATTCTCCCCGAAAAACACAATGGACTCTCGTCCCTTCAGAAACCAGGACACTTCCCGGCTTGCCGGAAGTCTAACTCAACTCCCGCTTAAAAAACCTGCCCATGGGCATACGCCCGAACTGTCTACCTTTGACCCTAAAGGTCAAACACAATGAATGAATAAACAAGGGAAGACAACCCCTAATCAACCTGACATCGCAGGTAAAGACACAATTATTCTTATGATAAAAACATAAGCAAATAACTTGACAGATGACTCCGTCAAAAATGACAGCAACATATTACTACCACCCCCCTGTAAAAAAAAAATGAAATTTTTTTTTTTTAATATGTCCATGAGCAAGATTGCACAAGTATCACTTATGTGCTCATGCAAAAAATGAACCTAATATCAGGTACAATAGACGCATAAACAAAGCGTCTGAAGAGGATACAAATCATCTCCCAACATAGGAGAAAATATTTCCTTTAAGCCAAACAAACTAAGGGGGTACCATTAAAGAAACCTAAGTTGCTGGCAATACCAATCATATATCAAACATTACTAAATACTATAATTATAGCAATATACAAATGTCATGAATTACAATGCTATATTAGCAACATATCACTGATGGATGGACAAAATGAAATTTGTTAAATTATCTAAACATCATCCAAATACATTTGTATTACAACATATTATGATATTAAGGACAGACCTAAGTCTGAAAGTGTATCAGGAAAAACTAGGACACAAGATTTAACTGGAATCATGTGGGCATCTGGACAATATGTCCGCCATCACATTATCCGAACCACGGATAGCTCGCACCGTGAAATGGAAAGGCTGAAGAGCAATAGCATAACGAGTAGATCTCGAGCTCTTCAAATCCTTACTTTGCATAGCCGTAAGAGCTTTTTGGTCGGTTTCCATAAAGAAATGCGCGCCCAGAAGGAACCTTTGTAGCTTAAGAATGGACCAAACCATAGCCAACAATTCACGGTCTAAAACCGAGTAATTCCTTTCTGCCGCATTCAGCTTCCTAGAAATATACATTACAGGATGCAGAGTTCCTGAATATTCCTGCATTAGTGCCGCTCCAATCCCAGTGGAAGAGGCATCACTACGAAGGACAAAAGTCTTATCAATCGTTGGTAGTCTTAAGATAGGATGAGATGAGAACAAATTCTTAACCTGATCCAATGAAGATTGGCATTCTTGGGACCAACGCACCATATTAGGAGAACCTTTTTTCAATAACGTTGAAAGTGGTGCCATAATGGAGGACAGATTCTCAATGAATCTTCCATAGAATTGTATCAATCCCAAGAGACTACGCACTTGCTTTTTTGTCTTCGGAACCGAGATATTTAATATCTTTGAAATGTTTTGGTCCTCTGTCTTCAACAGACCATGACCAACTCGATGACCTAGGAAGGAAATTTCACTAAACCCAACAAAAGCTTTAGAGGGTTTTGCAGTCAAACTATGCTCACGTAGAGTAGATAGCAATTCCTTTAGACCCAAATAGTGTTCTTCCCAAGTATCGCTGAAAAGACAGATGTCGTCTAAATATGCAATGACATCTGCACGATCTGATAGAATTCGTCGCATCATGCGCACGAAAGTCGCTGGGGCGTTCATAAGCCCGAAAGGCATAAAATTCCATTGAAACAGACCCCTAGGTGTCGAAAAAGCAGTGAGAGGTTTGGCGTGTTCCGTCAGTGGGACTTGCCAATAACCTTTCGACAAGTCTAGTTTAGTAAAGAATTTAGCTTTAGAAAGTCTAATAAGTAGATCATCTAATAACGGCATAGGTTCAGCATCGAACTTCGTAACTTGATTTAATTTGCGATAATCAACGCAAAGACGTATGTTATTGTCTTTCTTTCGAACAATAACTATCGACGAAGAATAAGCTGAAGTGGATGGTTCAATTATTTGTAGTTGAATCATTTCATCCAATTCTTTCTCGACTTGTGCTTGAAAATGAATAGGTATTGGGTATGGTCTTACTCTGATCGGATTACGATCAGTAAGTATGATGTCATGTTCTATGACATCTGTGTGTCCAGGAATGTCGGTAAGGACATCCTGATATGATTGTAACGTAGAGGATACTTGACGTTGTTCCTCAAAAGACAAGTTGGAAGAGACTGTAACGTCCCTCCACGATTCCGTTGAAGTAAGTGGAATCGCAGGAAGAGGTAAGTTCACGTCAGAAAAAATAGTTTCCTCATCCTGTATAACGGACAGGGATGAGATGTGACCATGTTGGACTGGAGAGTCGTCCGTCGCCTGGAAAATAGGCTGTAAATAGTCTGGACGTTCAATAAACTCTGTTAGCATATTTATATGGAAGGTTTTATGCCTTCCATCCACATCGACAATATAGTCGACATCAGAAATTTTCGAGACTATAGTGTATGGACCCTTCCAAGAAATGAGAAGTCTATTCTCTCTTGAGGGCAGTAAGACATATGCTTTGTCTCCAGGACAAAGTTGACGTAGGCGTCTTTTCTTGTTAGCAAATCGCCTAGCTTTTTCTTTCGCAAATTCGGAAGATGAAGTTGCTAACCTGCACGATTCGATAATCTTTTCTCTAAGAGCTATAACATATTCATATGACGATTGTGTATCATCGTCAATATTATCGGAAGTTATCAAATCGTGTAACAAGGACATCGGACCGCGCGGTTGCGCGCCAAAGACAAGTTCGAAAGGAGAAAACCCTGTATGCTCGTTGGGAACCTCTCTATAGGCAAAGAGGACTGCAGGTAAAACCCTGTCCCAATCTTCAGGATGATCCTCCGTTATCTTGCCAAGTAAGTTCTTTAGTGTCCTGTTAAGACGTTCTACCAATCCATTGGACATTGGATGATAAATACTACTGAGAGACCTTTTAATGTCTAGCGTAGCCATTACCTGAGACATAACGTCCGAAATTAACTGAGTGCCGTGATCCGACAGTATTTCTCCGGGGAATCCCAGACGAGAAAATACGAGCCAAAGAGCATCAGCGATATCGACAGTTGATATGCTCTTCAGAGGAATAGCCTCTGGCCAACGCGTGCACATGTCCACGCAAGTGAGGATAAATTGGTGTCCTCTGGCTGACTTAATTTTGAACGGACCAATGATGTCTATAGCCATTTTCTGAAACGGCCGAATCGGAATATCTGCAGCCTGAATAGGAGCAGCATGTCTCGGACCCCTAGACTTGACCTCTTGACAAATTTTGCAAGATCGGCAATAAATTCGGATGTCTTTATTCACGAATGGCCAAAAGAAAGACGCAAGGACTCTAGTTTTAGTTCTGGAAAAACCCATGTGTCCAGCACACTGAGAATCGTGTGCATGCCGAAGAATTAAGGCTCTCATACACTTAGGCACAAGAATTTGCGAGTGCATAGACTTGTCCGAGTGTTGTACCATTCGTACCAATATACCATTCTTCATAGTAATATACGATTTGTGATTCGTATTTTGATTGGGATCCCCTTTCTTTGCAAGAAGGAAGAATTTCTTCAAAGAAGGATCCTCTTCTTGACGTTTAACAAACGAGTCATGGGAAATCACCAAGTGCTCGTCTTGGCTATCAACTTCATTACTATTATCAGATGAAGTTGGGGGATTAAGAGCTTGAGCTCTTGTCACCACTGCATTGACCGTTTGAATGTTTTTTTCTTCCCAACTAGAAATTTGTTGCGGGGTGCATTCCTTAACCCCATGAATACGACCGATTATAAGATCCGCAATAGGATTAGGAAGAAGACATGCATGGACATCTCCTGTGAAGAAGGGAGTGTCAATCCTAATAATAGCAGTAGGATAACTTTCCATAGTACCACCAAATGTAACACATTTGATTGTTTTTCCAGTGGCACAGCAAGGATCTATCAGAGACTCCCTAACCCCGACGGTAGTACATCCCGAATCGAAAAGTACTGAGACTAGCCTATCATTTATTAGACCTTTATGTAAGATGAGAGATCCTCTCCCATCATGCGCAACTGTAGCAGGTAGAGCAGGAAGAGGGTGACCACAACTTAGCGTAGATACAGTCGATGAGTCGAACAATGTTAAGCATTGGGGGCATTCAGTTGCTCTCCCAAAATCGAAAGCACAACCAGTGATAGCCCTAGAGTTACCACTATCATTTACTGTATTACAGGCTCCATCAAACTCTTGTTGTGCAGAGTTTGCCTGTTGGAAAGGTCTTTTTTTGTTAAACCTAGGTCTGCCTCGATTATCATTTCCCCTGTAATTATTTCGACTATCATTTCCCCTGTAATTGTTATCATATTGCCTATTGTAATCATCATTCCGGTTTGAATCCCGGTTTCTAAATTCACCATCGTCATAATCTTGACGTCGAGAATGATTACCTCGAAAGTTCGAATAGTTATTATTTGGATAGCCTTTGCGAAAGTGTCTCAAATTATTACCACTAAAATTACGAGAACTACCATCTTGTCTCCAATTCATAGACGAAGAACCATCATGTGTTGGATTACTCCGCTTCTGAGTGTAATTCTGATTACTTCCCCTATTCCAGTTTTGTTGAGCACCCTGAAATTTTTTTTTGAAATTAGGGCCATATGGTGTTGCCGAAGCAGCTGGCAACCCTTCTTTCACTTTAGAATTGCTAACTGTAGCATGGGGATGCGCGGTGGCATACTGACAACAGTATTCCTCCATATCTTTTAAGTTTTTAGGCTTACGCTCATGAAGGAATGCAAGAAAAGAATCATTAACAGATGACAAAACCTTATCTCGCAATAATAAGTCCATTAGACCTTCATATGTTTTCTCAGTCTGAGACAACTCAACCCATCGTGTAAATGTACGACGTATTTTTGTAACAAAATCAGAGAAATCTACTCCATTTTCTGGCAACATTGTCCTAAAACGAAGACGATAGTCTTCTTCTTTTAGTTGGTATTTTTTTAGCAATGCTGCTCTGACAACATCATAATTAGTCCTGTCATGTTCGTCTATTGTCATAAGAGTAGTCACTGTGTCACCTGTAAAAAATTCCATCAGTTGTTCAACATATTTTTCCTTTTTTATGTTATGCGTATCGCATAAAAATTGGAATCTATCTAGATAATCTGCTACGTCATCCTTTAAAGGATTGAAATGAGGCAATTTAATCCTATTAACAAACTCCTTTGTCGTACTCGAAGTTGTTTGCTGAGCACCCGTACTCGCCAATTTCAATTTCTCTAACTCCAAAGTTGCGAGTCTTTCATCAAGTTCCATCTTCTGTTTTCTTTCCTCATGTTCCATTTTTCTAATTTCAGCCTCAGCTTGAAGTTTTCTCTCCTCTGCAGCAGCTTGAAGTTTTCTCTCCTCTGCAGCAGCTTGAAGTTTTCTCTCCTCTGCAGCAGCTTGAAGTTTTCTCTCCTCTGCAGCAGCTTGAAGTTTTTTGTCTTCCATTTCCATCTGGAATTTTCTTTCATCAGCCTGAGCTTTTCTCTCCTCAGCAGCAGCTTCTCTTTGATACCTTTTCTCTTCAAGTTCTAATCTTCTATTCTCAGCATCTAGCTTCTTTAGTTCAGCATCTGCTCTCCTTTGTTCAGCTTCTGCTTTCAATTTAATTTCCTCTTTTTGTTTCTTTTCTTCTGACTTTAATGCAATGGCGAATTGAGCAGATGAATATTCTTCCAATTCTTTACCAGACTTACCAAGGGTCAACCCTTGCTGGATGAAGAAATCCAATGTAGACATTCTGTCTAATGAGATCAGTAACCTGAAAAATTCAACAATTACCTTATCCCACTTCAATGGGAGACAAGTCTGAAATGCTAGACTTGTATACTCACTTCACTTTATTTCACTCTCTTAGTCTTAGACAAAGACCTTGTATGGTCCTCTTGTTTATAATGTAACAAAAAATCACTTGAGTACCTGTGGAAAATAATTCCTTTATATCCCACTCACTATGGGCACAAGTCTTTTTTATAAAGAACTTGAATATGTATTTCACCTTGTCTCAATCTTTGTGGATAACAAGTCTTTTATCAAAGAACTTGTATAAATATCTTATATAATAATATTTTATTAACAATCTCTATATGAAGAGTGTACCTTATCAATAATAATAATAATACATGACCAAGTGTATGTATGTAGACTGTGTATGACAATAATGTAGTACAATCATAAATACAAAGACAAAAATACAGAACAATGACCGAAAACGTTCGCGGAAGTCAAATAAACAATACAGCAAAAAGTAAAGAAAATGTTACACAAATGTGTAATGATGACCGCGAAAAATAAACAAGACAAATGGCAACACTGTTATAAACGAAAAGGTGTAAAGAAATAAACGGAAGGAATGAGAGAAGAACAGATACAAACAAAATTAATCGAAAATCAAAGAACGGAAAAATAACGAAAACAACACTAACTGATGTCGTCACAGCTAAAAAAAAAAAATAGCAACAAAAGTCGCTAGCAAATTTCAATTAAGAAAATTGCAATCCCTACAGAACGCTTACAGTAACCCTCGATTAAGTGGCATATTTACCGTAAAACCCACCAACCGAAAACCCGCAAAAAACACAAGAAAAATACACAAAAATAGTACAATTAACATAAATAGCAATCAATTCAATGTGTTGCAAAACAAGTTCAGTCACAGCTGAAACTAAAGTAAATTTCTTGCTCCTTGCGAACACAGAAACAAAATGTCAAGCGCGCACTGAATGTCAAATCCACTGTAGCATAAAGTGGTATTCACGAACAAAAGTTACTATGACCTTCTCGACTTAGGACTTGCACATTGAATGTTTACAATTTCCACGTACTGTTTACAAACACTTGACCTCGAACAATGTAGCTTGAATGCTCGGGCGTAGAAAAGTCTGTTGTTGACTGAAACGTGTAAACGACCAGCGGTACCGTTTACAAAAAGGGACTCGACTTGCAGTTGTGGTCCACGTAGCAAATGCCTAGATGTTAACTTCAGTACTTGTCCTGTTGTGGTTTATGTAGCATTATAACATAAATGCTAGCACTGTTTATCTGGGTCAACAGTTGATGACCTATTTCTGTCCTGTTGTAGCCAAAACTTGCAAGTGTAGAATTAGCGATGTGTGTTACAGCTGTCCAGTGTGTAGCTTAGACCCACAGATCAGAAATGTAATGTGTACTTGTCCTTCTCACGCAAATAGCCCCATGAAATGTAAATTTCTGGACCACATTAATGTCATCAATAATGTTAATTGCTCGCTCTGTCCACCAGAAATGTATCAGAAGAGCCCACGTAACTGGTCCACCAAAAATGTAACTGTACTTTTTCTCTTGTTGAGGTGATCACTGGCCCAAGACAGTATACATGTTGTTAGGTGTGTAGTGCGAGCGTATGATGAACTGAGTGTGGGTGCGAATGAAGGCGCGAATGTGTTTAGGCTCGTATATATGTAGACCCTGCAACCCATACACTCACATGCAGTAGTCAAGGATGCTTGGACACTGCAGGCACGTTTCAAAACATTTATTGACGAGAACACACATGGTATCAACAGGAACAGTCATTGTAAACAAGGTCATGCTGACCGGAAATCGATAGGTATACATTAGGCATTCAGCAAGCTGGTAAACATTTGAATATTCGTGCATGGTCAATACAATGTTCTTCAATAAGGACAGTTCGTGGCGTCGCCCTGGGATTACTGACTAAACGCGTCAGATACCTTAATCACTTTGACACATAGGTGCAACTTGGCATTCCCCGCCAATTGCACATTATCAGGCTGTAGTATAATAGCCGAAAACACAGGCCTCGTTCTGACGTCGGCTGTGTACTTCTGATAAGCAGGTTACCATCAACCCTGCAGTAATGCTTATTGTAGACATAAATTCCGCCAATCTGCGGTTCCCACAATATATCTTCGTCACTGGATTTCTGGATGGTATGAAGACTAATAGTCTTGGATGGCTACCTTGAGCACAACATATAAGTTCTGAAATGGAGGACCGGTGAGCTGCAGTTCACAGACTAGGCAATCTTCTAACATGTTCTGCTACCGAAAGCATAGTAATGGAAAAAGTCGGTATTACCTGTAACCGAGTCCACAGAACAATATAAGAAACTCTGCTGTCATTCCAACGCACAGAGATTCACTGGGGAAAACTGCCAGTGCAGTCACTTCGAAGATTCTCCCCGAAAAACACAATGGACTCTCGTCCCTTCAGAAACCAGGACACTTCCCGGCTTGCCGGAAGTCTAACTCAACTCCCGCTTAAAAAAAACCTGCCCATGGGCATACGCCCGAACTGTCTACCTTTGACCCTAAAGGTCAAACACAATGAATGAATAAACAAGGGAAGACAACCCCTAATCAACCTGACATCGCAGGTAAAGACACAATTATTCTTATGATAAAAACATAAGCAAATAACTTGACAGGTGACTCCGTCAAAAATGACAGCAACACTCTTCCGCTAACTTTCCCTTGAACTGAGACCCATTATCCGTAAGTATTTGTCGAGGGAAACCTAGCCTGGTGAATATACTCACTAATGCTTCTGCTACATGCACTGAGTCTGATGAGGGTAGTGCAATGGCTTCACCCCACATTGTACATGTGTCGACTAGTGTTAAAATGCAGCAGTTCCTCCTTTTAGTTCTCAGAAGAGGTCCTATGATATCCACAGGTACTCTCTCGAAGGGAGTTCCTATTATTGGCATCTCTCCTAACGTCGCTGGGGATGTCCAATGTTTAGGTGCTACTCTTTGACACTGGGCACAGGACTTAACAAATCGGATGATATCTGCATTCATCCCCGGCCAATAGTAATGGGCTGATATGCGTTGCATGGTGGCATTTTGACCCATGTGACCGCTGAATGGAAGTGCATGACCCATCTCCAAGATTTGGTTCCTGTACGTAGATGGAACGACTAGTTGCCCATGTTCTAGTCCTATGTTTCCTGCTCTACGATATATTAATCCCAATTTCACATAAAAGTTTCCTTTCTGCAGGGGAGTATTGGCAAATGGCAGTTTCTTGAAGCAGGAGGCCAGAGTTGTATCCTGTGTTTGAGCATTCTTTAACTCCTGAGGGAGGGGATTCTGCACAGGTGCTTTACTTCTGGTTGTCACTGCCGCAATAACAAGAGGTTCTTTTGGTTCACCTAGGAATACGTATCTACAACCCAAGATCAGGTCATAGATTGGGTCATCCATGACTGCTGCTCTGATCTGTCCTGACACAAAGCGGGATTCCACCTGGATTTTTGCTATTTGCAGAGTCATTGTCTTGTCACCTTTTGTGGCTCCACGAAGTTCCACAGTGTCTGGTGTTACCTGGCCAGGGTCTACCAGTAATGAGGCGACAACTGCATCAAATTCCAGTCCCGTGTCATAGAGGCATAATACGTGCTGTCCATTTACCTTCACTGTGTCGGTAACGGACGGTCGATTGAGGCTATTCGTTTGCCTCATTGAATTCTTCTTTGGCGATTTCGTCTGTATGAATGCAGCATGTTGAGGAGCGGGTTTAATTTTACATTCTTGAGTGTGGTGTGTGTTCGTCTTACACACCTTACATCACTTTCTCCCCGTCTCCTGGTTAGTAGAGGTCCTCTCCTGTTTTATCCTATTATAAGTTTGTGATGTGTTCTGTGCTTTATGGGAAAATCCACTAGATTTAGGGTGATTGTCGGAACAGGGGTGGGTAGATGCTTTTGCAGGCATATCAGTATATTTCCGTCTTGTAGACTGAGCTTCTGCCAAAGCTCCCTGAAACCTTTCAGCCAGAGTGAGTAACGACTCAAGGTTTTCGGCCCCATGCTCTGCTAGGAACCTTCTCATATCTGGTGTCATTGTGTCCTTGAGTTGTTCCATAATAATCATTTCCTGAATCCCTTCCAGAGACTCAGGAAAGTTTCCTAACGTGCGCCATTTTTGCAGATAGGATTCGAGGCGAGATGCAAACTGTGCAAATGTTTCCCCTATGTCTCTTCTGGCCCGACGAAACTGCTTCCTGTAAGCTTCTGAATTAAGTTCAAATCTTTGTAAAAGGGCCTTCTTTAGAGTATCATATTTATTTTGCTCAGTAATTGGCAACTTCATGTACACCTCATATGCTGTTCCACGCAATCCTTGTGAGAGTTTGAGCGCCCATTTATCTTTGTCCAGACCATACGACGAGGCAAATCGTTCGAATCTATCAAGGTACGTGTCGATTTTCTCGGCGCTGTTGGAGAAAATTTCTAAAGGAAATGACATAGCATTTGTTCCTGGAGCATGACTGGTAATTGGGCTACCATCTGCTGAAGGAGAGGCACCAGAAGATTCTAATGTACTGGGACTAGCCTCTACTTCAACTCTTCTAGCTTCTACGTCTAATTCCTTTAATCTAGTTTCATAATGCCTTTCTTTTTCTCTCTCCTCTGCTTGTCGAATTTCTCTCCTCTCCTGTGCTTCTCTCTCTGCTCGCTCCTTTTCTAATCTCTCTTCTCTGTCAAGATGTTTATCGATTTCGGCGCTAATGAAACTCGTTAACTCATTACCTACCATCCCCATGTCCTTAGCGAATTCCATTAAACTAGATCTTACTTTGGCTAATTCAGCCATTGTTGGTGCTGAATAAATCTTGTGGCTAAATTATCTCCCAATATACAAGAACAATTTTTTACCAAAGCAATAATGTTAGTCAGTGAATAGAATATGACTAATAGCACATTAACTCCATACACTCACTCACTCCTTAACTAAAATTAACTTCTTAGAAAGTTATTTGAAAAAGGAAAACCACCACACTACTAGCTTCAATTAATTCTTAATATCCTGTCCAGATGCTACAACGATAAAGTCTAGGGGATAGAAAAAAGATTCTCACTCTAGAAGGTGAAGAAAAGCAATATTTTTGAGCAAAGGCAATGGTTTATGCCTCAGCTCTTTGCTATTCGTATCACCAGCGAGAGCTACTGTGCGCTAGGATGCTTAAATCTCGAGGCGAGCCCTCACTTGTCACGCGTAGGGAGAGAGCAAGGTCGACACAGGTCAACTGCTCTAGATAACAGTAAGAATATAGATTGATTTTCTTGCAATACTGTAATAGTGATGTTATTTGTTATGAAACCAAGAGGTTAACTGTCTGAAATCAAGGGTAACTAAATACCATGTAAGAATATCAGACAAGTTGTTCTCCCACGTGACTTTTGTTCCACAACTAACATACACCACACAATGTTGACCATTCGTCAATAAAGAGGACAGTAAACAAGAAAGGGAAGTAATCACAAAAAGAGAGCTCTGGACAGGCTTACGATATTTTATCAAATTGACTCAGACGTGTAGTAAGTAAATAAACAATATGCTATTTATTAAGGGAATCACATTTACAGAGGGTTAATTTACATCTGATGAAAAAAAGAAATATGGAAAAGAATCACGTTTACATCTGAAAAAAAAAACAGGAATCTAGGTCCCAGTGGGGTGCCTTATTTTCTTCCCTGACTAAGTCTGAGCGTTTGATGGCTATGGGTGTATGTGGTCTTCCTTTACTTTATTATACTTATCGTAGTGTTCTTGTAGGATGTAGGCAGAGAGGACACTCTGCTGTGACTTCTTGATGAGAGCACGTGGTGGTGACTGACTGCCCTGTGTGGCACTAGTGTCTTTAAGGATGTCTGGTTCACACTCAGGGGTGAAGATTCAGTCCCTGTCCCTTCTTGATTTTTGGGCTCAGCAAAATTGAGGGAGGTCGAAGCCAGGTCCTATGTTACTGACACTCTGCACTGGAGAACAAAGTAAGGGGACCATTAATCTCTTGTCTAAAGAGATTTTACATGTATTAAGTTCCTCCCCGAAGACTTTTGGTCTCAGAGCATAGGCACACTTACCACTGAAGACTTTGACTGTCCAGTACACTGTATGTAAAATATATCTCAGTGACCATTGTCTAACAGGCTCTGTCCTCATCCTTCCAAGTCAAGTGTCTCTCCTCTACACTTAATATGTCTTACTATTTTCCACAATCAACAGTCTGTCTTGTAGTCTGGTGTATCTTTAGTTAATAATTAATTCTTAATTATTTTTCAGCAAGGAACAACAGCTTTCATAATGTATACTCATAACAGAGTTGTGTTCTAATAAGGCAAGCAATAATGCACAGTAATAAAATACTATAAGCAAATCATATAAGAAAATTAATAATATGTTATACAGGTACATAATGGATATGGAAGAACTAAATCCAATAGCATAACATATGTTTCTTATCATAGTCAACCACATACTTCTTCTGAAAATTACACTTGTATCATTCAGCAATAATTAAACAAATAATTGTGGGAGATAACTCACCGCACAAAATCACTTCAGTTTCCCACAATCAGAACTTGAATATTTGAATATATTCATAAGCACGTTATTGACTTTACACACAGTTGTGTACAATCTGTGTATATTCTTTACAAGTCTTATGTACTTAAAATTTAGTTTTGGCTGCTTTCACGGTGTTCATCAAGAGAGTAAAGCAAAGTTACATTTTCTCTGATAAATACAGTTTAAGACCGGAAATAGGTGGTCGTCTGTGGGTCACGGGTTAATTGATGTCACCCAGAAAAACCCACCATTACCATCGCGTCTTCGCAAAATTCTACCTGCGGAATCTAAATGGCCTGTTAACGAAATTTAATACAAGAACTTCACCTGATCTCGCGTTCTCGTAGAAAAAAAAAGAAGAAGGGGGTCATAGGGAAGACTAGAAAACAGTGACAGGATGGACTGAGTAAAGGAATGTGGAAGATTTAGGAAGAGAAAGGAGACTTAGGAAGAGAAAGGATAGACTGCTCCATGACAGTAATTCACATCTACATTTATCTAAGGAGCCTTCACAACTGACCTCATACATCACACTAGGTGACATCAACCATACAATACCATCAAAATCCACTACAAAAATTAGTATGAACATTAATGAAAATTATAATGTGTCAAGAATTACTGGGAAAGAATAAAGTAAACGAACAAAATTATAAATGTGATAGAAAAGCACAGACTTTAATATTATGAATAGGTGGAAGAAATTTACAGAAGCGTGGAACTATTTATAAAGAAAATATCGAAGGAAGTAATCGGTATTGAATTTCAAGATGTTAAATTATGTTGGAGCAGTGTGTCGCTCATGGAAGTCTTGTGAAAAATAAAAATGAAAGTCGTTCAAACAGAGGTCTTCAGAGAATCTTTGAAAGTTTTGGATTCTTTATTTTAACATTCAACAATTAACAGTTTGTTCCAGTTGGTTGAGGAAAACGACTATAAATATGCATAAGAACGATTACACAGAAACGTTCTAGCCAGTTTTTAAAACAAGTTAAAGAGAAAACATTTTAAGACTGTCGGAAATTTTATTAGACAACTTTACTGAGTTAATACATCAGCAAATCATGGAAATAGAGAAAACCCTAGACAACCTACAGACAACCAACAATTTGTTCTTAACAAACTTACTTACTTACTTACTTAGTCGTTCCCCTTCAACCGTGAGGTGTAGAGGTTTGGAAGAGAGAGCGCCAGACCATTCTATCAGCTGTCTTCTTCCTGGCCTGGTTCCATTCTAGTCCTCGGTCCTTCAAAGATTCTTAACAAACACCTTTACGAACAGAACTCGTTCATGACCCAAGACCATACTGTACCTTGTCTAGTATATCATTAGCTCATTTGTTTTGATGTTAGGTGGAACCATATTCTCTCCTGCCAAGGAAGAAAACTATTTATGTTAATTAGATTTATTTTTCTATCTACAGCTTGTTTGATCATCTTGTTTATTGGTAAGTATGTCTTGCATGAACGGATGCTCTTCATTCTATGATGTTAGTATTTCTTTATATTCTCGGAATCTCACAAATCCTTGTAGCAATAAAATTGTTTAACGAATAGCTTCTGAATTTGAAATATTAAACATATTTAAAAATTATAATCTCCGAACCAATGTGTTCTTAATCTTAGAGATAAATGTGTCATTTATTTTACAAGAATTCACTGTAAGTCCTTGCACGAGCTGGTGACTCAAGAGATGACGCTTAGTTTCGGTACAGCAGTGCTGCGGTATCTCACTGAAAGTATTGACGGAGAAAGTATATTTTCTGTTCCTAGAGTTTACTTGTTAATTTGTTGTGTCTAGAGTTTATTTGTAAATATTTTGTTTTTAAGAGTTAATTTGTTAATGTTTTGTTTCTAGACTTTATTTGTTAATTTTTTGTTTTTAGAGTTTAGTTTTTGTTTTTAGAGTTTATTTATTAAATTTTGTTTCTAGAGTTTGTTTGTTAACTTGTTTGTTTCTAGAGTTTATTTGGTATTATTTTTTTTTCTAGAGTTTACTTGTTAATTTTTTGTTTCTTGAGGTTATTTAATTTTTTGTTTCTGGATTTATTTATTAAATTTTGTTTCCAGAGTTTATTTGTTATTTTTTTGTTTCTAGAGTTTATTTGCTAACTTTTTGTCTCTAGAGTTTATTTGTTAATTTTCAGTTTCTGGAATTTATTTATGAAACTTTCTTCCTAGAATTTATTTGTTAATTTTTTATATTTCTTGAGTTTATTTGTTAATGTGTTTTGTTTCTAGACTTCATTTCTAATTTTTTTTTGGTTTCAAGAGTTTATGTATTAAATTTTGTTTCTTGAGCTTATTTTTTTTTAATTTTCTGTTCCTAGAGTTTATTTGTTACTTTTTGTTTGGAGGGTGTATTCGTTATTTATTGGCCCGAGAGTAAGTATGTGTTAATTTTGTTATTTCGAGAGTTTATTTTTAATTATTTTGTACCGAGAGATTATTTGTAATCTTCTATTCCTTTGATTTATTTGTTAACGTCGCGAACTTCTTTCTACAGGTAGTCACCAGCAGTGATGCGATCGCTTATCAGCTCGAAGGTTGTAGGGGTAACGATCTAACAATAACACAAACCGCAAATACAAATAGATTGACGTCTACAATTTATAGTTGCAGTCTCCAAAATATTATAATATCACCGTAGTCATATCATGGGTAAAATTCTGAAGCATCCAACTTTTCCGACTTACTGCCTCATCAATAACACATTTCCCTAGAGGAAATGCAGATCATTTAAGGATATATCAAGAATTGCTAAACTACACTGATTAACTCACATCAGCGGGTGCCTGAACCACACCAAATATAACATTCACAGCTCCAAGTCTTCACAAACACACCACAGACGCTAAACACGACATAGCAATTCACACGCAAGCCAAATTTCAAGTTGTTCTTTAATATCTCAATAATGCAGTCTAACCACCTCACAACCCAAGTACACTTACTAACAAATGTTCGCTCACAGCCTTACTATATAGGTATCACAGCCAGGTAATCTTCATGTAGCAAACACTTTATAACTTCAGTGCTCAGTCATCTCAAACACAGTCAAGATAACATAGCTCACTATACTGCACTAGTCCTAAAAAATCACACTATTTACCGTTACCTACTCAAGTAGCGACCGATTGGCAAAGTGGACATACCGCGTCTCTCTCTGGGTTCGAAATCTGCTATCGTCGCTTTCTAGTACGCAGCTGTAAAAAGGTACCTGACTCCATTCTTGAGCTAGGGAAGGCAAATGCAGCGAGATATAGACCCGGTCACCCAACCTTATAAAGATGGACCTAGTATAGTGAAGCCTGTATCAGCTCACTCCGCTACAGCTGCATCAACTACGGGAATACCCTTACCTTTTACCGGAAATTATTTTTTTAACCATTAAAATGAAGCTTCAACAAAGGAACGTATTTACTTTCAATGTTTCTATTCTTTACAACTTAAGATATTTAAAACAAACAATTGTTTATACCGCGTACTCATTTTTTTAACCTTTTCTTTGGCTCACGCTAGTTGACGTTGCTGTAGGACAGAGTACCGGTAGTATGGGAAGCTCACCTTCAACTGCCTCCACAGTTGCACAAGGTACTTCCACCACACCAGCAAAAATAACTTCTTCAATAGAAACTACCACCTTGAGTGAGTATATTTTGTTTTATTACTGAAGTTATCTCTTTACATGTTGGCCTATCCTCAGTTTGAATCTTGCTTCCTCCAACTTCGGAAAGTGTAACACTCTTATAATACTTGTACAACCATACTTCTTACAAAGGAGAGATAACGCCATAATTTTCATAAAGAGTACACCATCTAGTCAACAAATTAAAAATGGCACAAAAAAGCATGTGAACGTGTGGGTAAGGCAAGTGTAAACAGTAGAACACCTCCTCGAAGAATGTATACACCATAAGATGTGTGGATTAGAGGCATGGATTCATCAACCCCTTTGATGGAGAAACTTGATGGTAATGAGAGAAACTTCAAACATGCACCAACTTTATGAGAAACGAAGCTGGAATTATTACATGGTAGCGAACGATGAAGAAGAAATGAGTTTGAGCCTCTAAACTCTGGTCAGCCTTCATATTGATTTATATTTTGTAATTTGTAATTGTTGCTCACGACAGGCGAATATTATTTAATGATGTTGACAGCAAGATTATGAAATAGTGTGGAGCTTATATATTCAAGATTATTTTAACTGTGCTGATGATCTGGCTCTTCTGTCCGATAATCGTTACCAGGTGCATGACATAACTAATCATGCTGGAAGGGACTTTAGAATTGCATGAGGTAATCAATGCTGATCTGATGAGGAGCTTAGACCTTCAACAAATTAATATCAAATTGTTCGTGTCCTGTGTCGTCTATTCTAGTTCTTTCCTTGTTGTTTTATTTATCTGTTTAATTTCTGTTTACAGTTCACTTTTGCTTGAAATATTCTGTCTTCCCCCATCTCTCTGTTAACCTGTAGCAGCTCGCAGGGAAGTCAAACTTAACTAGACTCGGCAACACCTTAATTTTTCACTTTTACCATCTGCTGTAACGTCACAAGGTAGATAGACAGACAGGTAGGCAGACAGACATGTAGACAAATAGACATACATTGCACAGACATAAAAATAGACATATAAATAGACACACAGAAAAAAAGACCGACAGATAAACACAAAGACAGACAGATAATCGTACACACAAAGAGACATAGATAGATAGATAGTTTTCTTTAACCCTTTCCTTTATGCCTCATAATCATTTCTCCAAATGGTTATCGGAATTCATCTATCTCTCCCACACTGTTGATCCCAGAAGAAAGACCTGCCTTTAATGCTATCAACAGGTTCTTGAATGTGTGTCGTATCCATCGTTAGCGCCTTCTTCTCATCTCTTAAAGTCTTCTTCCACGTTCGCCCTCAGATTTATACATTAATTACACTAATAAATGTAGTAGTCAGCTATCTGTTGATTCCATGTTACCTGTCTGGTTTGTGTCATTAGTTCCCCATCAGTGATATTGTCATACCATTTCCATCCTTTTATTCGACGCAAGTACCAATTTTTTTTTACTGCAGCACTGGGGTGGCTGACTGGAACTTCATCAACCAGGGCAGTTGTATGGTCAGACTCTCAAGCCATGCTTCGGAAAGTTCAGAACGGATGGCTGCAGCTGGAATGGAAAACATCGATATAATCCTCAAGTCTTCACGAACGGGTGTGTGTCTACTCTCCTGGTCATGCAGGGGTACGTGGCAATGAGAGAGCTGACAGACTGGCCTCGTGAGCACCGGTAATGGGGACACTGGACATGGATAAGGGAGAGATAATTAAAGCTATTAATGATCGCCTGCTAGATAATGACACTTCAATGGATGAATCAACAAGGCTGAGACTGTTGGAGTTTGGAATCAAACGTGGGACTAGGAGAGATGGACGTGAGTGAGGATACATCCGTCGTATGTACAACCAGCGTGCTACAGGAACAATTAGCATTCTTACTCTTCTACATTTGCTGAGGGAGACTGAGCACCTATGGGTTTGCTGGAGTGCAGTGACGTCGATTCTGATTAACAATAATAATTAACAATAAATACACATTTATGAAATGTGTAACTTCTTTTTACTACATTTGGTGTTCTCCATGTTTCAGAGCCATACGATAAGACTATCTCGGACGTTTGAGAGGAAGATTCTGACTTTTTTTTTTTTTAACTTGACTTCCATTGTTTTCCGTTTCCAGTATTTCAAAATCAAATTTTGCCTTTTGTACTCTTGTTTTGATATCGCTGTAAGTGCCAACAACTTTTTTATCACGTCAAGATTATATATGTATATATGATCCAAATTATTGTAGTGGTGTTAGTTTAGAGTCTTCTTATTATCATTTGTTCAATCTAATTTCAGCATCTGTGTGTTTTCCTGGGGTATATTGAGACAACTGTTGTATGTTCATTTTGTCTTGCCTTTAGTTATACCTTTGGGTCAAAAGAAAGTTGAACGACAGATATGAAGAAGATGTGGGCTGTGGATAGGAGGAAACTTCTTGATAGCATCACCAGGCGCTGCTTATACTGGAGTCCACAAGGTAAGAAAAGTTGAGGGAGACCAAGGAACACATGGAGAAGAGAACTGGAGACAGACATGAAGGAGATCAGGAGGACATGGAAAAACCTTGAACCTATGACAGAGGGCAGGACGACCTGACATACGTTTGTTGAAGACCTACGCTCCTGACGTGATGATGACCTACGCTCCTGACGTGATGATGACCTACGCTCCTGACGTGATGATGACCTACGCTACTGACGTGATGATGGGGCAAAATAACCACTTTGTCGGCAAAATCTAGAAAAACAATGTAATATTAACGTAAACATGTTTTTTTTCCAGTCTCGGAATCAGACGCTGTTGACAAAGAATGGGCAGTATTGACACATTGTACACTTCTATATGGAAAAGACGACTGTGATGCTGAAAGGATAGTTTTAGAAACGGCCAAAGCTTTTCACAGAGATGTCTGCACGTAAGTAATTATGTGAAATTATTTGTTTGACATTGATTCAGAGATATTTATCAAGGTTATGTCTTTGTACTGATATTTAAACGTCCAATTGACTATTGTATTTTTTTTTCATTTGAGCAAAGTGCTTCAAAAAATGTATTTAACATCTTTCTTTCTTCTAAATATATCAAAATGTTTTGTCAGAACACATTCTAAGTAGGTGGATTTTGACTCTCCAAATTGTATTTTCTCTAGAAATTCTGCATTTCCTATGAAAATAAAACCCATACATTTCTCACAACCTTATTAGTGATTTTCTTATATCTTCCTTATTTCTTAGTCAATCAAAATGATGTTCGGCACATATACTTTCCATTAGATAATAAATCTTTGGTCACCTCTGATTCTTCACATTTCATCAAAATTTGGTTTTGCTGCAAATAATGTAAAAAGATTGAAAAATGTGTTACTATTTGTAAATACGACGTTTAAAGTTCTATATCTAAGTGATCTACTAAAGTTATCAAGATATAATGTTGTGACGTAATGTTTTAATAAGAGTGGCAGATGTTGAAAATGTAGAAGACTAGACACGTAAATTTAGTCTAGACAGGTATATCCCAGTCTCGGAGAAGAGCACTGGTGTAAGGATGGCACAGGTATAGCTATAGCTGTAAAGAGCACACGTCTGCATGGAATGAGTATAGATCAAGAGCTCTAGAGTGCTACCGTCACTTAACTATACTGTGACAACAATAATACAGCAAAATATAACTGTTAACAATAAGAAATTGACAAGTCATAAAATTACAATTTACTGAATGATTTATTAATGTACATCTAGTTTCTTCTTTCTCTTTTGAAAATCGGAAGATCCCAATTAAAATGAAAAATACAAAAATCAACGATATTTATAACTTTTTACATAAAGTTCATGTCTACGTTAATCCTAAAGTCTTTTGACTGCACTGGGTTAACACAGATGGCACTTTTCATCACTACACGGTCTCTTTTGGGATCTCACAGAAGGTTTTGGAATATTAACACTTAGGACTTAGCTTTACAGTCCTGGACAATGTCTGGTAACACACGAGTGTAGTTGGAATACAGTTTCTTGGATCTTATGTTTGGCTAGCCAAGGAATGATGGAGCCAAAACACGTGAACTCCGTCACACACAGTATACGTTGAGTGGATGGTAGTTTCAGATCAGGCTGTTCCAATCTAGACCAGTGAACCTGCAAAATATGTAGCATGTGGCTAGTCCTTGTGTGGTGATTTCTCACAGGTCTGCGTTTTGTGAGGTGATGTGTTCAGTGTATGCTTATATAGGTATGGCATACGTTCTGGTTCAATGGCAGTGTATAGGCAATGACAAGTCTAAGTGATTACATTTTCAAAAATACATAATACAATTTCTGTACACAGTCATGATGTTGCATTTTCCTTTTACAGTCAGTTTGAATTGCAGTCATCAATAAAACAATGTTATACAACATAAGCCTTCCCTTAGTTCTGCCTTTCCATTCCTGCGCGTCTCTGTTATGCATCCTGGTCCTTGCCTCATTCTCCATTTTGAATTCAAATGTTGTCTCGCAGTTTAATTTAATTATCAAACCTGAAAAAGAAGTATTTACATACATACATACATATATATTCGTAATATTACATACCCCTTTTAGGATAAATCAGATTTAGAACTGACTGAAGGCTTGGCAAAAGTTCAAACTGCCCGGCATAACAAAAAGGAATGATTTTGCTCAGGTGTTGACCCTTCTCTCTCTCTCTCTCTGCCTTCAAATTCGTCTCTCTTCCGAGGTTTTAATTTTGCGTGTGTACACTGTCTGACACGGTTCCTCTCTATTTGTACACAGACAGCGAGAGAGCGAGAAAGCATCTCACGCCTGCTGCTAAATTGTTAGTTCCACCCGGCTCGCGCCGCGGTTTTGTATTTTTATAATTTCTTCCTTCTTTTCGTTCCTTTTATCTTTTGTACGGATCACGTTTGTTGATACCTTACTTTAATTGTACCATCAATAGCTTCTTTCCCTCCAATAATTTCCTCTATTGGGTTGGTCTTAGAATTTATATAATTTTTCAAAGTGGCTTAACTTGACAAAATATGATGAAGTTGTCTGTTCTCAATCTTCTATCTTCTTTTTGCAACATCAGTGTAATTAGTTGTTTAAAAGGAAATAAATGTGGACTTCTCCGCTCCTGACGGAACTATTATCAACTCTTTCTGATCATCCCTTCTTTTTATATGAATTTTATTCGTTAGCCATCAAAAACAAATATCGCTTCGTTTATGTAGCCAGTACACAGCGCTAGAAAATGATAGAGAGAGGCACTCGCGTCCGCTCGGTTTAAAAGTATCACCAACCAAGAATTTGTCTTGCATATTTTTTTTTCAGCACGCGACATAGACCTCCTCTTTAAGCTGGAGCTCGCTCAGCAGACCTAAACAAAATTTGCCGGGACTAATTCTGGTAGTTCTCTCCTTCCGCTGTAGTGGGGTGTCTACTTAAAAAATCCGCACCAACATTCTGCTTTCCTGGTATGTAGTTTACCGTAAAGGAATATGGTTGTAATAATAAACTCCATCGTAAAGGTCTAGAGTTGAGTTTTTTGATGCAGCTAAAAATGTTAGCGGCTGATGATCACATTGTACTGTGAAGTGGGCTCCATAAAGATATGGTTGAAACTTCTGGATCGACCACACCCACGCTAGATATTCTGTCCTTCCAGAACTGTCGGATGACGACTTAACAAGTCCGCTCCAACACTTTCCTTCCCAGGAATGTACTATACTGTAAATGAGTAAGGTGCTAGTAATAAACTCCACCTTAATAATCTGGAATAAGCTTTTTGGACACTGCTAAAAACGATAAAGGTTGGTGATCACTTTGAACCATGAAATGTTTCCCGTAATCTATATATATATATATATAAAACCTAGGTTCACCACTAGGTTTCCTTAATAGCACCACACTTGAGCTGTAGGGAGATTCCGACTTTGACATAATTTTCTCTTTATCACTGCATCTACCTGTTGTTTCCTCTTGTGTGTTTTCTTGGTGGTCCTACGTCCGCAACAATGCTTCCCTAGGTCCTGTAACTGGTCTACACTTCTGATTGAGGTTACCTGGTTACATTCTGAACAGGATTTCATATACCAACTTATGTCTAAATTATTCCTGGCCAGTAATATCGCAATGCTATATTTTGACCAGTGGCAACTTTTCCTCTGTGACCACTGCCTGATGTAGCATGCTCTTGCTCCATAATTTCCTCCCTGTAGAATTTTGGCACTACTAGCTGTCCATGCCCTTTAGGTCCTTTTCCAGCTTGTCGGTAGAGTAGGCCATTTTCTATATAGTAGTCTCCTTTCTCTGGAGGGTTATGGGCCTTTGGCAATTTGCCAAAACAAGGCTTCAATGTGCTGTCAGTCGTTTGAGCCTGTTTCAGTTCAATCGGATGAAATTTAAATTTATTGTTCCTCTCTTTGTTCTGGGAGCCTGACCTGGTCCGGATATGTTCCGCAACTACAGGTTTTATCGGATTTCCCAAAAACACATATCTACGCCCTAACATCAAGGGGTATTACTGCTGCGTTTATTTCCCCTTCCACATAGCGACAACTGACTAGAATCTTCGCTATGGGCAAAGTTAGAGGTAATGCTCCCTTAAGTTGCCCTTGAATGTCCACTGTTTCTGTGGTGATTTGTTCAGGGCGCACTAGAGATGCACAAATGACTGCATCATACGACAAACCTGTGTCATATATCCCTGTGACTTGTTTGCCATTTACGGTCACTTCCTCCTGTATTGGTGGGTGATGGAGGCTATTCTGACTCACTGTCAGTTCTTTCCTATCAGAAGTCCTCACCTGGAGACATGCAGCAAAATGAGGAGGGTTATTCCGTCTGCGTTCTGCAGTATTGTAATTGCTCATTTTACAAGTCTTACACCACTTATCTTCCTTTCTTGAAGGTCCCCTGTCTGATCCTAAAGGGGTTCTTTCCTTGTAGTCCCATCTTGGTCTATTCTTGAATGCATGGTCCTGGTTGTGGCCACTTCCTTCAGACATTGTATAGTTTTGTGGTTTCTTAAATACTTCTACATGTTTCCTCTTAGCTCCTTGATTCATGGACTGAGCCAGTTGGTGGCTTTCTGCATAGGTGATTATGTCATCTAACCTATCTCTTTTATTCTCTATCAGGAACTTTTTAGTTTCAGGGGCTATGGAATCTAGTAGTTGTTCTATCAACATCATCTCCTTTAGCCCCTCGAAATTTGGAGAAATGTTTCCTAACTTACACCACCTTAGTAGGTAAGTCTCCAATGGTATCGTAAATTGCTGATAAGTCTCTCCAGCCTCCTTCTTAGCAGTTCGGAATTTTTTTCGATAAGCCTCAGAGTTCTGTTCATAACAAACAAGCAATGCCTGCTTCAGGGCTTCAAAATCTTCTTGATCTTCCTTTTGTAGTTTCAAGAATACTTCATAAGAAACTCATCTCAATCCTTGAGATAGCTTCAAATTCCACTTTTCCTTTTCTAAACCATAAGTTGTGGCAAGCCGTTCAAATCTGTCTATATAAGCTTCTATGAAGTCCTCCTTCTCAACAAATGGGTCCATATGAAGTTCATGGCTCCATTTGAAGTACTTTGGTTGGAGTTATTGTTGTCGGAGTGAGGTGAGGTGCTCCCACTGGAACTAGCAACCGATTGAAATTCCAGCTGCCTCATCCTCAGCTAATGTCCTCTCTCAGCCTCAAACCTCCTAGCTTCAGCCTCAACGTCTAACCTCCTAGTTTCAGCTTCCAACTGTAGCCTCTTAGCTTCTCTTTCCGCTTCTGCTTGCAACCCCCTTTCTTCAGCCTCTAATTTCTTTGCTTCTCTATCAGCCTCTAATTTCTTTGCTTCAGTCTCTAATTGCAACTTTCTTTCTTCCCTGTCCATATGCTTATCCACTTCCGTAGTAACATATTGGATGAGAGCTTCACATGACAAACCAAGTTCCTTACCCATCTGCATGATTGCAGTTTTGAACTTTACCAAGTCAGCCATGGCGTTACGTTGAAAGGAGTATCTAATGTTACTACTAGTTAATTACTTAAGCTAACTTAATTAAAGACGTACAATATTTCTTCAACCAATGTGAGAGACCACTGTTTAACTTGTGTACTACAAAGGTACTTTTCAAAGAAATTTATAATTTACTTTTCAAAAAAATGTTCTATTACCAAGACTTCCGATAAGCACGAGATACAAGAAAGATATATACTGGCTCAAGATAATAATATTATCCCGCGACCGAGCCCCCAAAATATGACGTAATGTTTTAATAAGAGTGGCAGATGTTGAAAATGTAGAAGACTAGACACGTAAATTTAGTCTAGACAGGTATATCCCAGTCTCGGAGAAGAGCACTGGTGTAAGGATGGCACAGGTATAGCTATAGCTGTAAAGAGCACACGTCTGCATGGAATTAGTATAGATCAAGAGCTCTAGAGTGCTACCGTCACTTAACTATACTGTGACAACAATAATACAGCAAAATATAACTGTCAACAATAAGAAATTGACAAGTCATAAAATTACAATTTACTGAATTATTTATTAATGTACATCTAGTTTCTTCTTTCTCTTTTGAAAATCGGAAGATCTCAATTAAAATGAAAAATACAAAAATCAACGATATTTATAACTTTTACATAAAGTTCATGTCTACGTTAATCCTAAAGTCTTTTGCCTGCACTGGGTTAACACAGATTGCACTTTTCATCACTACACGGTCTCTTTTGGGATCTCACAGAAGGTTTTGGAAAATTAAGACTTAGGACTTAGCTTTACAGTCCTGGACAATGTCTGGTAACACACGAGTGTAGTTGGAATACAGCTTCTTGGATCTTATGTTTGGCTAGCCAAGGAATGATGGAGCCAAAACACTTGAACTCCGTCACACACAGTATGCGTTGAGTGGATGGTAGTTTCAGATCAGGCTGTTCCAATCTAGACCAGTGAACCTGCAAAATATATAGCATGTGGATAGTCCTTGTGTGGTGATTTCTCACAGGTCTGCATGTTGTGAGGTGATGTGTTCAGTGTATGCTTATATAGGTATGGCATAAGTTCTGGTTCAATGGCAGTGTATAGGCAATGACAAGTCTAAGTGATTACATTTTCAAAAATACATAATACAATTTCTGTACACAGTCATGATGTTGCATTTTCCTTCTACAGTCAGTTTGAATTGCAGTCATCAATAAAACAATGTTATGCAACATAAGCCTTCCCTCAGTTCTGCCATTCCATTCCTGCGCGTCTCTGTTATGAATCCTGGTCCTTGCCTCATTCTCCATTTTGAATTCAAATGTTGTCTCGCAGTTTAATTTAATTATAAAACCTGTAAAAGAAGTATTTACATACATACATACATATATATTCGTAATATTACATACCCCTTTTAGGATAAATCAGATTTAGAACTGACTGATGGCTTGGCAAAAGTTCAAACTGCCCGGCATAACAAATAGGAATGATCTTGCTCAGGTGTTGACCCTTCTCTCTCTCTCTGCCTTCAAATTCTTCTCTCTTCTGAGGTTTAGATTTTGCGTGTGTACACTGTCTGGCACGGTTCCTCTCTATTATACACAGACAGCGAGCGAGCGAGAAAGCATCTCACGCTTGCTGCTAAATTGTTAGTTCCACCCGGCTCGCGCCGCGGTTTTGTATTTTTATAATTTCTTCCTCCTTTTCGTTCCTTTTATTTTTTGTATGGATCACGTATGTTGATACCTTACTTTAATTGTACCATCAATAGCTTCTTTCCCTCCAATAATTTCCTTTATTGGTTTGGTGTAACTTCTCCTTCTCACTGTAGATGTCTTTACTTGTAGTGGTGAATAAGGGGGGCTACCAACACACCTTTACGGGAATGTTCAATGTCAAAGTTGATATAACTTCTTCAATTCAACACTCCAACAAGAGGCACGCCAAACAGGCCAATACGTTAATACTCAAGTCGTTGGAGGAAAAAGTTCATGCAATTTATTGACGAGACTCGGTTGACAATACGAAACAGTTACTTCTGACGAATGACGATCAACACGTAACAGGACGGTAAAACATGGCGTAATATTCATTCTCGAAATATATATATGGATAGATCCGCAATAGGATTCCATCATCAATTTTGGACTGATCATATTGCATTAATATAAAGTACATATTAACGATGAGGCAGTTAGATTAAAAGGGTGACATTCGATTGTCCTTTTGACCTTGACAATGACTGTGAGATCCCCATTATGTCTTCTTGCATCTGAGGTCTCTCGCATAAGTACGTTCCTGACTTTCCTGGCCTCATGATCAATCAGATTATAATAATTTAACATATGTCTATGGACGACATCCTTGACGTATAGGCTGATAATAATATTATATTTGAATCACCTCTGTTACAAGCCGAAACTCTCAAGACGGCTGCTATAAATATGCCATAGCGAAGATTCTATTCATAATATAAACAATGTTCATACTTTGAACACATTCAAAGCTTCCTATGTATAGACGTTGTGACTACGATCCTTTCTGATACTAATATCGTATGGGTACAAGCTGGAGGTCAACGAAAAAAGGAAGACGAAATAATTCACACAAAATTTATCGATTAATAAATCTATTACCTGGCTTGGATGACCTAAGGGCTATGACTTGAATTGCAGTGAGCCAGTCATCAAGCAAGTATAATAAGTCCGAATCAAGGACTAAAAACATCAGACTCACAGTCTGGAAAAGAAACTCTCCTTGTGCCATAAGCGAGATACGTCTGTCGTGGAATATTCTAATCCACATATATAAATTATTGGTTAAATATTAAGCCTAACAAATAAAATTAATAAAGAAAAGAGCAATGGTAAATAACAGTGCTGTCACAAAGACTGTACTCGAAATCCCCTTGTTTTCTACTGCGTAAGCAAATTGTAACGTTTCACGTTGATATTAAAGGCCTTCTGCAACATACACGCGTTTCCCAAACACACAATAAAATGTGCTGCCTTTCTAAGAAAAACCTTGAAATATGCAAGTTGACCTAAATTTTAAATTCCATTCATGTCTTTTTCTACACTGCGTTACCAAAACGAACGAGACAGATGGACAAAAGGATAGCGGGAAGGGAGAGGCAGAAAGCCGAACACTAAACACGCTTCGCGCGATACACAAATGCTGCCATCACGCGTGTAAGACTACAAGCACTAACTTTTTCGGACGGACAGTGATAAATTCACTACCCTTCCCAGAGTTAGGTTTTAAAATCATAAAAAACGCTTATTAGGAAAGATAACAATTGATGGGTTTACGGTTGAAAACATAACAGTACCCAGACAGCACATCTTCGAAACAGGAGGTAGAAAATACATATTTTGAACGCAGCCACGTAGCTCTTTTAAATTTGGATATTTGGGTTCCTTAGGGTTTGCTGACAAAGAATATGTAAAACGTTACGCAAATAGTCTAGGAATTAACAAATTATAACCAAAATAAAATAGTGGGGATGCCTGACAGCATGGAATCATTTCTGCTCATAAAATTTTTTATAACGTGTTTGAAAAAAATCTTACGTTACAGAATTAGCCTACCATGTAAACTCCAAATTGATTGGAGCGCAACAAATGAAAGACTAACCACGATTGGTCGGACTATAAATACTATCTTGGTTGTTAGGGAGACGTAGAAAGGTAACATTTTTTCAAACACTTGTCGAAACGTGGCCTCATTGGCTAGACTCGCTGATATACTCACTTAGGAGCGTTAGTTCGAGACCACTAGTGCAAATAATCTTGATAAAGCAACAGTGCGTTGAAGCCAGCTCATGGTTGTGTTAAATAAAAGCCTGGAACATAAGCAGATGGGAATTTGTGCCAGTAATTGTGCCAGAATTCATTGCTAATCAACGTATCTGTGTTTATTTCCATGAAATTGTGGTAAGCTTGAACCATTCAGTATCTTTTAATGAAAATTGAATGTAAATTGTTAATTTATGCCTGTATATATATGTGTAGTTCAGTGGCAAACAGGAGATAAAGCCTATAATGCTCCAGCCTGAACAGAGGGTGTCGGAGGGAAGTAAAACGGCATGGAATGGCCAAATAGTACACTGACACCTGGATGATTGATTAGACAGAAATAATGCTGGAAGTGCAGAGGCGTAGTGACCATTAAGGAGGGTAATGCTGGTATAAAGTATTTCAGATGAAGCTGACAGTTGGCCTAACGCTCTGAACTCAATGTTTGTGTTGTATTGTGTTCAGTGTAGAACTAGAGTATCAATTAGTTATGAAGTAGAAGGTATATCCTTCTTGTTTTCAGGGACCGTGGTCTTGATGGTACTGAGCAGCACCTGGTCAGAGCTTTGCTGAATCCAGAGTCGGACAGCATACTCCTTGGTCCATTTAGCTATCAGTGAGGTGTCTCCATAGCCCAGAGGAGAATTCGAGCAGAGGAGTCCTTTCCTGCCGCCATCACTCAAGATAAGCTGACTTGGCCAGCTGAGCTCAACATTATGTCCCCACATCTTGAAATGACTTTGTAAAAATCACCTTAAGAGGGGAATTTAATTGTCTTAAGGGGAGGTTAAACCCCCAAAATGAAAAACACAGAATTATAAGTTAATATCTATATCTGGTCATTTATACTAGCAAAATGACTGAAAAAAATACAAAACATTGAGGTATATACTAAAAACTTGCAATCTATGGCGGAAAAACAGTGAAAAAAAGGCAAATTTTAGCTTTTTTGGGTATTTTGTTGCCCAAGATATCTCAAATGTGAGTATAACTTGAGTTATGAAATTTGGCTGTTTCATTTGTTAATATATGATAATGATTGTATACTAAAACAATTTTGATTGGTTTGATATCTGAATTTTTTTGGATTTTAACATACCAATCGAAAAAAAGTTGAAATTTTTAAGGGGGGTATCTTAGCTATTTCTCAACAGTTTTGTAGTTTGTTAACATATATCCTTTATTTTAGTTTATTTTAATGAGCACTATGTGTACAGCATGTGGCCCAAAATTTACTGCTGTATCACTAATACGTTTTGAAAAATCATGGGCAACGTGCCCACATTTGTGTGAAAAAATGAGGTTTTGAGAAAATTAAGAAAAAAGGGAGGAATTACACTTTTACACAAAATTTTCTCACCTCAGTATCCCCCTGCTATGTAGGAATCATCTCTGGTATTTTCCTTTATTGATTCCATGTTCTGTGTCATACTTTGCAGCTTACTTTTCATTAAATTCTTCATTTCAACAGACTGTATGCGCTTTTCGTCAGTTTTCGAAAAAATACATCCTTTCTCTGGTAGACATGTACTATGTGGGGGGAAGCGATTGCTCTACCCTCAGCAGACTCAGTACATGTAGGAGAGGCTTTGCTCTCAATATTCACAAGATTAGGATACCCTTATCAGATATTAACTGACAATGGTTCACAATTCAGAGGGAAACTGATGGAGGAAGTTTTTAGGATTTTTCAAAATATTCTCTTCTGCACATTTTATCATCCACAATCGATTGGATAAGTGGAAAGATATAACGGGACTCTACTTACAAATTTATGTAAGCTCGCACAGGAGAAACCAGAATCCTGTGATTCGTTCTTACCTGCAGCTTTATTTGCGTATAAGGAGGTACTCTACCACTCTACTGGAATACCTCCAGCCACGTTATTATTTCGATGACCCATCAAAGGACCCCATGGTTAATAAAAATTAGCCAGTCAAAATTATTTTTACACATGAAACTATGTTTGAAAAACTTGAATTCTGTTTGCTTCAGGGAAATGAATATGGTACCGAAAATTAAAATCCATGCATTAGAAGCAATATAGCATCACAAATATACCAATTTGTATATTTTACATATATAATTAGGTAAAAATACACATACCTGACATACTTTAAAAATTTATATAAAATCATCCACAAAGGTTTTAGTGAAAATAAACATACAGAAATGTGGGCAAATGAATGTACTTTCCAGTGCAATATGTATGTGCGTTCTCGTGCGCAATAAACTATAATACTCACAACAGAGTTGGTGTGTACATATAATTAACAGATGCAAGACCTGGGCCTGCATTTATATGTTAATGCATGTTGAGGACATTGAATGTACGCAACAGCTTCCTTATCACCCTCCCTTTTAAAAAAAATTAATTATATTAATTTTTTTAAAATTTTCTACGTTAAGTAACTCGGAGAGGTGAGTCAAATTTACAAGTTCATATATAAAATTTAACATAATCATTATATTATTGAATAAAAAGAAAATGAATATGAAATGTAAATCAACCCAACTAAACCAGAGTATGCATTAAAGCACACATCCACTATTGACCGACTTTGGTACGAAGTGGTAAAATTAAGAGAAAGAAAGTATGGAGGATGATTGAAATAAAAACCACAAGAATGTTAAAACATCAAACCAAAAATGCAAAAAAAAAAAAAAAAATCAACAAATGATATTAAATGAATAAGATGAAAATATGTCAGAAATGACAAGTGAATTAGAAACCAAAAATTGAAAATAAAACAAGTCAAGTGAATAACCTGCATAATCAAACAAGCGAAGTGAACAACACCCCCTACTGTTTCTACAATCAATAAAATGCACTCATCACCTATGAGTGTTAAAATAATACTCTATGAGTGGCAATTACTAGTATAAAGAATCATATACAAACTATTATAGTTAGTGAATGATAAATATTCAACTAATTAAGTATATTAAATTGATTCTAACTAAACCATATTGTTCATATATCAAAATTGTCACTAATTCCGAATTCTTTTAATTTCTAACAATCTTAATCAGAGTCACTGTTATATCAAAAACAGTTAATAATATCCGTAAAACTGTTATATAGATTCCAAACACGCTGAAAAGTTACTTTCCAAAACATCGAGTAATGTAGCATGTTCATCCATCGCATTACAATGATGTCGATAAATGTCTACAGTGTATTCTTTCCAAGAAAATGACATCAAAAGTTATGTTCAATAAAGACACTGAGTATTTCCTTATAGTCATAAAAGTATGAGTAATCCATTTCCCTACGAAGCCTGCGTAGAAGTACGACAAGTAATGAAAGTTCACTGATCATCATATTCCAACTGAACGACTGTCTGTGAAGAGGTTTCGATTTGTGTAGGTCGTTTTGACTCGCTTGGTTCGCTTGGACAGCGTGACAAACAGTCAGCGAAAACATTTTGCGATCCAGGTATCGACCGAATCGAGAAGCTATAGGGCTGTAAGGAAATAGCATACCTCGTTGATTTTGAAGACTTCACATCTTTCGTATTAAGAGCCGTAAGTTCTTTTTGATCAGTCTCCAAATAAAATGAGAATCTAGTAAGTATCGTTGCAGCTTGGTAATTGACCATACCAAAGCTAAAAGTTCTTTATCCAGAACTGAATAATTATGTTCAGATGCTGTTAATTTCCTCGATACGTACATCACAGGATGTAAGGTGCCTGAATATTCTTGCACTAAGACTCCGGCAATTCCGTATGAAGACGCATCGCTACGCAGAATAAAAATAAGGTTTGGGTCAGGTAACCTTAAAAATGGAGCATCGGAAAAAAAATTTTTAATTGAATCTAACGCGATTTGATGTTCTTCAGACCACCGAATCACATTAGCTGTTCCCTTCCTCAACAAAGACGAGAAAGGAGCAGTGATGGTCGATAAATGATGGATAAATTTACCGTAAAATTGTATTAGTCCTAACAAGGATCTTACTTGTTTCTTAGTCTTTGGTGCTGTGATGTTGAGGATTTTAGAGACATTACTGTCCTCTGTGTATAACATGCCATGACCAACACGGTGACACAAAAAAGAAATGTCGTGAAAGCCGACAAATGCCTTCGATGGCTTAGCTGTTAAGGTATAATCCCGTAAAGTGGACAGTAATGCTTTTAAACCCTGAATGTGCTCATCCCATGAGTCGCTAAAAAGACAAATGTCATCGATGTATGTAATGACATTTGAACGATGAGACAGAATGAGGCGCATCATGCGCACGAAAGTGGCAGGAGAGTTCACTAACCCAAATGGCATAAAATTCCATTGGAATAGGCCCCGAGGTGTAGAGAAAGAAAAGATGACTAGTAAAGAAAAGAGAAGATGACTGCATAGGCTGAGTCATCAAAGAATGTGAAATCAAAATCCAATATCAATAGATTAATATCTGCGTGACGCAGAATCGGGTACTAATCGTAACCTGAGGGAATGGTGGTGAAAATACACACCATTGTCCCGCTCGATGACCATGCGAGCATCTCTATTGGTCCTAAATGTAATCACGGCGTCACCATACCTGTTATTGGTATGTGGTAATAGACGCACAAACTTAACGTCTGCCGTGTAGTTGAAAAAATTTCCAAGTGCCTGCCAAGTAGTTCGTTGTGGCAGATTTTGCACAAGGATGGAGCGAGAATATGCACCCTTACCAATATATGTGGTACAGTTGTTACTAGAATGGAAATAAGGTTGATGAGTAACAGTGGTCCTTTCAGGTAACTTGTTATATTTATTATTTCCACATGTAGAATTATTGTTCTTAAATGTACCATACTTTTGTACTTGAGTATGACTGCTTCCACTAGGCAAAGGTGTAGGTGTACAGCATGACGTAGACACCTGCTTGCTGGACAAAGTGATAACTTTGCCGACAGACTTATTGGTTTTACTTCTACCATCTGAGTTATAACTCTTATTTTCATTAGGAACATCCTTTCCCTTTTTTTCAACCTTAACAGTTATCTTAAGATCAGTTGCTTGCTGATCATGTCGCCAAGATTTGTTTTCAGAAATGGCAGTATTATTTTGTTGAGGAAAGTTGTATCTTCCCCGGAATGATACTTTTATTTTATTGGGTTGTGCTGAGCTGGTCTTAGCACATGGAGCACCCTTGGTATGTCGTAAAATAGGTTTATTAGACCTATTATTAGACAACATATTATTGTCCAACACGACATCCAGCAGTCTATCTAATCTCTTACGAAGTTTCGTAATCGTAAAATCAGAAGTTGCTTTTTCTTCCGCAAGAGCTTTGCGTATTCTCTCTTCTGTATCAACTTGAAGTTTATCATACTCTATTTTTAAATTACGTAACTGAGAAGTAAGGATCTTCTCTCTAGCAATCTCATCCATAATCTTTAAATCTTTAACTTCGAGTTCTGCCGCAGCAGTTTTTGTTAGACATTCGATTTCTAACGAGTGTCTATTGATACTTTCTACATTGTTTTCCTTTCTTTTTCTAGGTCTTGTTCGAGAGCTACCAATTTACCCTTGTATTCTTCTTCGAGGTGTTTCCAAGAATTATCATTATTCAAGGATGATATAACATTTATATTGGGAGCTTCCATTTCCCATTTTTCACTTTCAATTTTCAAATCTACATAATCTGATATCAACTTTTCATGTTGTAATTTCAAATTTTCAAACAATCTCTTACTTTCCTCATTACCTTTATCAGAGTCACGCATACGTTTCTCATTACCTTCCCGCAGTAGTTTTAATTCCAGCGTGGAAGAGTTCACCTTACCTATCTGGTCATCCAACATCTGTTGCAATGAGGTCACCTTATCCTGTAACTCTTTATTCTGACTAAGAGAAAAGTCATGAAATTTCTTATTATCTGCTATCAACACCGTCACTTTTTTTTTTAAATTCAGCATTTTCAAAATCTATTGCTAACAACTTCTTCTCATATTCTCCTTTTTGCTGTATCAGCTCATTAGTAAGGGCAATCTCCCTACCCTTATGTTTCGTTATGGTTTTCTTCAACTCATCTAACTCAACAACATTACTGCCTTGAGTAGTTATTTTTCCTTCATCATAAAAAATAGTGGATAATAATTTAGAAAGTCTCACTGCTTTCTCCCTTGAATAGCCGTAACCAAACTTATTCAGAGCGTATACATTAAGATCCTGGCTCATTTGAATTAAAAAATGTTCTATGGCATATTCCTCACATCTTGAACCCCATTTTCCTAATTTATCTCCCTCCCGGAGAAAACGATCCAAAATATTCATATTAAATATATATAAATGAATCCCCGAGTCAATAAAAATAGTAAGCAAGTTATCTAAGTGCCTTCCTTAGTAAACAAATACGTTATCGATTCTCATAAAATATTGAGATCGAATGTAGGTCGGAACACAAGAAAGTCTGGAAAATGTGTACGCAAAAACAAAATGGAGTCTACATTTGACGTCACCACTCCTACGTTACAGTTTTGTGTGTAACAATTAAAAGATTTTTCCCAAATGATTTATAATATATTAATCTATTTAGGAGTCATATTAAGGGCTTTAGCCTGCTTAATAAAATAATCTAACGAATACATTATGATCACCAAGTAGTTACTATACTTTTTCTTCGTAAATGTCAACAAATTTCTGTCCAATAATTTTTTCTTATCACTATAATAAGTGTTACTCGTTCATGTCCAAGAACGGTATGCAATATCAGATAATTATCAATATATTATTAATAATAAAAAAAAAGTTATGCAATGAAATGTTATGATAAAGCAAAAGCACTAGACAATGACAACAATAGTGACAGGACAAAATAAATAGGACAAATGACAACGTACGCAGAGATCAAAGAAACTGGAATGTAGAACTGAAAATTAATTTTGCAAAAGATGAAACGATAACTGCGATGGAATAAAGGACAAGACAATTGACAACACAGTGTATAAACATCAAGGTGTAAAAAACTAAACGAAAGCAAGATGGAGAAGGACGAATGTTACAAACAAGATACATTATAAAAATGAGTAATGATAAAAAAAATTACTACGAAAGCTACAATAAACTTGACAAAACAGCTAAACAGTCAGTTGTCACAGGCAACCGGACACAGTGGACGTAAGATCCATCGACACTCACGTGTCGGAACATTCCACTGCGGGAAGTCTGCAAATAAGTCCCTAAAGAACAATTATGAAGGACCTGTGGGGAAACTGGTATGTTACCTTCATAATTCACCTACCCAACCTCCCGCGATAAACATAAAACATAGTACACGTAACATGAATAGGCAATAGGCGGACATATATACTCAAGAAAAGGAACAGCTCAATATAAAACGGTGTAAAAACGACACGAGTTTTTTTACTTATCTTGACCGAAGAGATAATATTCCTCGTATCCGTAAGTGTACGTATGAGCAATATGGAGTACAACAATGTCGGTATTCACTGATGAGGACTGGAAGTTGAGGTGCAACGTCGTCCTTGACCTTTCGCCAATCGTCGTTTTGCTTCCAAGTTCATGTTGAAGATTAAGTTCATGTTCAACCGATTACACTGGCTAACAAAAAAAAATTTTTTTTTCTTTCTCTAACATTTCTATGTTTTTCTGGTCAATTTTAATGCGCTGTTTTTAAATCTGCAAACCGTTTTTCTCTATCAGGTCGGGATCTCGAGAAATACGCAATTGAAGTTTTTTAACAACGCATACAGTATTATAACATCATTCGTACAAGAAGTATAACAGTTATGTAGGCTTGAATTTCTTTGCAGTCGACTTTCGTCGGTGAATGGCATGTGGTACATCGCGATGAAACATCCAACAATAATCGGCAAGCATGGTCACACTCCACCGTCCTTGATAACGTGACTCCATTACGGCGATATCTTGATGGAATCGTTCTCCATGTTCATCGCTGACTTCGCCAAGGTTGTCAGGGAAAAAGTCAAGATGCGAATCGAGCAAATGGATTTTGAGGGACATGTTACAGCCCATAATTCTGTATGCATCTATGCACTGCTTAACAATATGCACATAGTCGACAGATTTGTGATTTCCCAGAAAGTTATCGACGATCGATTGAATGCCATCCATGCGTGAAGTTCACTACCATGTAACAAGTTCTCGAATTGTTTGTCTGCAATAACTTTCCTAATATGAGGTCCTACAAAGATACCTTCCTTTATCTTTGCATCGCTAACTTGCGGAAACTTTTCTCGAAGATAAGTGAAAGCTTTGCTCATTTTATCTAATGCTTTTACGAAATTCTTCATGAGCCCCAACTTTATATGTAACGGTGTTAAAATGATGCTGTCTTTGTTAACTAATGGCTCGTGTATTACATTTTTATGCCCGAGCTGCATACGATCCCTGATAGGCCACACCTTTCTTGCATAATGTTCCTGTCTGTTGCGGCTGTCCCATTCACATAGGAAGCAACAAAATTTAGTATACCCAGTCTGCATGCCCGTGAGAATTGCAATGACCTTTAGGTCTCCACAAATCCGCCATTGGTAGTCATTGTACTTTATTTTTGCAAAAAGTATAGCCATATTGTCATAAGTTTCTTTCATATGAACAGAGTAGGCGACTGGAATTTTGCAATAGCAAATGTCATCATCCATCTCAAAGTATTGAACAAGTTCTCTGTGTCTATGACGAAATTTAGATATCAAAGTATTGGGCGCTAAAAGATTCCATTCTTTGAGTCGCGAACCGAGTAATTCCACTTGTCCTTTGGTAAGAGCGAGATCACGTATTAGATCTGAAAGGTTAATTAAGTGAACACCATCATTTACCGGTATATAATCCGAGTCAGAATTAGTTTCTGAAGCAGGTAAACTATCACTTTCTGATGGTTCATTCACGTCCAACGGATATTGTTCTGGTGGAACTGGGATCGGACACGTGATTGGATCACGAGACACTGGTTTCGAAACCGATTCAATATTTGGATAAACCACAGACTTTCTAGTTTTAAAAGTGAAACCATGGATATTTGTCAAGCAGAAGTAACAATCAGTAGCGTGATTTGTCTTGTTCATGCCATATTACTGGCACTCCAAAAGGCATCGACTTATGCTTCGGCGATTTTCGTAACCAACCTGCCAATGTATTTGCACAAAGTCGAACAAACTGCATTTGGCTTCCAAGATTTATTTGCATCATCAACTTTCGAATCGAAATAAAGTTCATATGCTTTCTTTAGTAATGGTGTAAAGTTTTTCTGGTGAACACGATCGGTAAAATATCCGCACACGTAACAGAACAGATCAGCCGAATTTCTACAACTTCTAGAAGCCATATTTCGCTCAGAATTATTTCAAAATACAGTAACTATTGGAAAAATAGCGTAACATATGTCATGCATCTTTTAGCAGTATAAAAAGTGGAATTATTTTGCATTTTATTAATTTTTAATAAGTTATGTAGTAAAAATGAAACGGAGCACATAACGGTTTCCCAAAAATATATCTATTCACAAATATCTTAAAAACCTGACGTGATAGAGATAAACGGATTTCAAATTTGAAATCAGCGCAAAAAACTGACATAAGAACACTTATTCTTATATAAGAAAGAAAAATGTTGTTTGTCAGTGTTATCTGAAGAATGAGGTCGGTCCCTTCTTGAAAAATAGCAGTTTCCAAAACACACTGGCGTCACCAACTGTAACTTCTCCTTTTCACTGTTAGAAGTCTTTACTTGTAGTGGTGAATAAGGAGGGCTACCAACACACCTTTACGCGAATGTACAATGTCAAAGTTGATATAACTTCTTCAATTCAACACTCCAACAAGAAGCACGCCAAACAGGCCAATGCGTTAATACTCAAGCCGTTGGAGGAAAAATGTCATGCAATTTCTTGACGAGACTCAGTTGACAATACGAAACAGTTACTTCTGACGAATGACGATCAACACGTAACAGGACGGTACAACATGGCGTAATATTCATTCTTGAAATATATATATATGGATAGATCCGCAATAGGATTCCATCATCAATTTTGGACTGATCATATTGCATTAAAATAAAGTACATATTAACGATGAGGCAGTTAGATTAAAAGGGTGACATTCGATTGTCCTTTTGACCTTGGATAATATATATATGTTGATAAAGTACTGCTGGAAGACAGGCGTCATCAACGTCATCAGTTGATAAGATCTCTATGGTGTTGCCTGCCCCACTGTAGTGTATGGAATGTCAACTTGACCTACGCAGTGGTGTGTAGACATGGATGGAGTGTATAATGTGCGAATGATGATAAGGGTTCGTGTTGTTGACAAATGTTCTTTTCTCACACTCATGTATGACCGGAAGTCATCGACACCAACGACTGTGTACCTTTTCTAAAGTTTAATTGGACGTACACACTCGACAGCACAGATAGTGACAAATCACAGGTTGCCATAATACATCATAGTACAGTGGACAAATGGTCTTGCAATGTTACATGGGCACTCATGTAGAATAATTGTATAATGGACTGTCAGTAGCCAAGCACTCAGTATCGCCCATACATATAAATCATCTGACTTCACTGACTAAGCACGTCAGCTTATAAATAATATTTCTGATGGCTTCTAGACCTAATCTCGTCTAGCGACGATTCTTCAACATAATGTTCAGCACATATTTTTTTCATATAATAATATTGAACCGCTGATAAAGGGTTCTCATGGGTAGCAGTGATCTCTGGACTAAACAAGCGATAATACGGGCATCCCCTTTTCTCTTCTTGAAAGTCACTACATGTTTGGATCCAAGATGGCTTCACTCGTGAGTTGTCACTCACGTTTTGAATACAGATAATGAATCTGTCCTAAAGTTAGTCATTCATAAAACATTGCATTGCTCTGTAGATTTGATCATGAACAATTGACTGCATTCTACAGAATATAGTGCTGCTAGGAATCGAAGTCGTTTTCATCGAGTCAAATATATTCTCTTATCGAAAATGGTGGCTTCGTACGAGAGTTCATAAAAGTATCTTGGATTACCTTGGTATAAGAAATATGAAACTGCCATTCCTTGGTAATAAGAATGAACACTGGGGTAAAGCATACACGATAGGTCTAGACGACTATCACTTTCCCCAAAACCACTGAGATCACTCTTTCAAGGCATCAAGCCGACATAGCAAAAACACACAGTCCCTATCGGGACGAAGCCAAATCACACCACACTCTAGCGACACATCCGCCGAATAGCCTTTGACCTCTCTAGAGACAACAGAACATATAGTTCGACTTAGATACGTAAAGATATACAGATATAAGACAGACTCGTCCTACTCAGACAAACAATACACATAAATTCAGGCCATAGATATTCTGAAGCAAGAACAATCTATTACTACCCAAACAAAGAATAAATCGCAGAAAACTGCGATCGAAAGAGCCGACACAACTTTCAAGGGAAGTAACTCAATAATGACTTTCCCTTAAGCACTAAAAAATTACCTATGTATAATATTGTAAGATATCAAAGACTGCACGTAACAGTCTTACCACACCTCCCGGGGAAAAAAAATGGAACATTTTTTTTTTTTTTGAAATACATCTAGGAGCAACGTACAATAGGCTCACAACGCATGAATAATGCGCAGATGAAAATATCAGGAATACCTATAACGCCTAATATGAGGCTAAGTCGACTTATGGAGCGACTGGTGAGAATGTGTCTCATAAACTGAGAGAAATTATTTCTCTACAAGTATATTTTTCCAGGAAGGTGTCATCAAAGTATAATACAATTCTGGCAATTACACAATGCCTAAAAAATTCATATCATCATTACGTATTAGATATCTTAAATTTATGATTTATGAAGAAAAAATCATCAAAGCACAGCGGTGAATAAACATACATGAACCGCTATGTAGTGATACAATCATTATATTATTAAATTACAAATGTGTATCTATCATGATATAGAAAAGGAACTACTATAGAACTAGACATATCAAGAAGTCTAAGCCCTAATAGTTATGTGGAATCATGTGGGCATCTTGACAGAATGTCTGCCATCACATTATCTGATCCACGAATAGCTCGCACAGAGAAATGAAAAGGTTGAAGAGCAATTGCATATCGAGTAGACCTCGAGCTCTTCAAATTCTTACTCTGTATAGCAGTAAGAGCTTTTTGGTCGGTTTCTACTATGAAATGTGCGCCTAGAAGGAATCTCTGTAGTTTGAGGATCGACCAAACCATAGCTAATAGCTCACGGTCTAAAACCGAATAATTCCTTTCTGCCGCATTAAGTTTTCTGGAAATATACATTACAGGATGCAGAGTTCCAGAGTACTCTTGCATTAGTGCCGCTCCAATCCCAGTGGATGAAGCGTCACTACGAAGAACGAATGTCTTATCTTTAGTGGGTAGCACTAAAATAGGTGGTGTTGAAAACAGTGTTTTAATCTTATCCAGAGAGCATTGGCATTCCTGAGACCAGTGGACCACATTAGGCGAACCTTTCTTTAGAAGTGTTGAGAGAGGTGCCATTATAGAGGATAGATTCTGAATGAATCTGCCATAAAATTGAATAAGACCTAACAGACTTCTCACCTGTTTTTTAGTCTTAGGGATTGAGATGTTAAGTATCTTACTAGTATTATGGTCCTCTGTCTTTAGGAAACCATGACCAACTCGGTGGCCTAGGAAAGAAATTTCGCTAAAACCAATATAGGCTTTAGAGGGTTTCGCTGTCAGGTTGTGCTCACGCAAAGTAGACAGCAATCCATCTAACCCTGAATAGTGATCTTCCCAAGTATCGCTGAAAAGACAGATGTCGTCTAGATATGCAATGACATCTGACCGATAAGATAGGATTCGGCGCATCATGCGTACGAACGTAGCTGGTGCGTTCATAAGACCGAAAGGCATAAAATTCCATTGGAACAAACCTCTAGGTGTTGAAAAAGCCGTGAGAGGTTTGGCGCGTTCAGATAAAGGAACTTGCCAATATCCTTTAGACAAATCAAGTTTAGTGAAAAAATGAGATTTGGAGAGTCGAGTAAGTAGCTCTTCCAGTAAAGGCATAGGTTCGGCATCGAACTTCGTTACTTGATTCAATTTTCGATAGTCAACGCAAAGACGTATGTTATTGTCTTTTTTACGCACAATAACCATCGGCGAAGAATATGCAGAGGTGGATGGTTCGATTATTTTCAAATCTATCATCTCATCCAACTCTTTCTCGACCTGTGCTTGAAAATGTATAGGTATAGGATAAGGTCTAACCCTAATAGGAGTATGGTCAGTTAGAACAATGTCATGTTGAATGACATTCGTTTGTCCAGGGATGTCAGTGAGTACATCCTGAAATGTTTGCAACATAGTTGAAACTTGTCGCTGTTCTCCTAGAGACAAATCAGGAGAGACAGTAACGTTCTTCCATGATTCACTGGATGAAGTGGGATCATTGGAAGAGGAAGATTTACATCTGAAAAACTTGTTTCCTCATCCTGTATCACGGACAGTGATGAGTAACGACCATGTTGTACTGGAGAATTGTCCGTTGCTTGGAAAATGGGTTGCAAATAATCCGGACGTTCATGGAATTCAGTAAGCATATTGATGTGGAAGGTTTTATGCTTCCCATCAATATCGACAATATAGTCGACATCGGAAATTTTCGATATTATATCGTACGGACCTTTCCAAGAAATAAGTAATCTGTTTTCCCTACAAGGTAGTAATACAAATGCTTTGTCACCAGGACAAAGTTGTCGTAAGCATCTCTTCTTATTGGCAAATTGCCTTGCCTTCTGTTTCGCAAATTCAGAAGAAGAAGTTGCTAATTTGCATGCTTCGATAATCTTTTGTCTCAACGCGATGACATATTCGTAGGATGACTTTGTGTCATCGTCAATATTGTCAGATGTTATGAGATCGTGAAGCAACGACATAGGGCCACGCGGACGCGCGCCAAAGACGAGTTCAAAGGGAGAAAATCCCGTATGTTCATTGGGCACCTCTCTGTAAGCGAAGAGGGCCGCAGGTAAAACTCTGTCCCAGTCTTGAGGATGATCCTCAGTTATCTTCCCCAGTAAGTTTTTAAGTGTTCTATTAAGGCGTTCGACCATACCATTAGACATTGGATGGTAGATACTACTTAAAGATCTATCTATCTGCAGAGTAGACATTACTTGAGACATGGTATCTGATATTAGTTGGGTGCCATGGTCTGACAATATCTCTCCGGGGAACCCCAGACGAGAAAATATAAGCCAAAGAGCATCTGCAATATCAGCAGTAGTAATGCTCTTCAGAGGAATAGCCTCTGGCCAACGTGTGCACATATCAACACACGTCAAGATAAACTGATGTCCTCTGGCAGACTTGATCTTAAATGGACCAATAATGTCTATAGCCATTTTTTGGAACGGCCGAATAGGAATGTCCGCCGCCTGAATGGGTGCAGCATGCCGTGGACCTTTGGATTTAACTTCCTGACATACTTTACAAGATCGACAATAAATACGTATGTCCTTGTTTACCAATGGCCAAAAGAAAGCCGCAAGGACTCTTGACTTAGTACGGGAAAAAACCCATGTGTCCAGCACACTGAGAGTCGTGAGCGTGCTGCAAAATTTTAACTCTCAAATTCTTGGGAACCAGGATTTGAGAATGACTTGACGTAATGGAGTCTTGAACCATACGTACAAGTACGCCATTCTTCTTTGTAATCCACGATTTACGACTTGTGTCTTTATTCGGATCACCTTTAGTTGCAAGAATGAAGAATTTCTTCAGAGTGGGATCATCTTCTTGCTGTTTTATAAACGAGTCACGAGAAATTACCAAGGGATTATCTTGGTTATGCACTTCATTATCTTCAATAGATGAAGTTTGAGGCATATTAAGAGCCTGAGCTCTAGTGACTACAGCGTTAGCAATCTGCATGTTTTGCCTTTCCCACGTGGAAATTTGTTGCGGAGTGCATTCCTTGACTCCATGAATGCGACCGATGATGAGGTCAGCGATCGGATTCGGAAGAAGACATGCGTGTACATCTCCTGTAAAGAAAGGAGTAGCAATCCTAATGATAGCAGTAGAGTATTTCTCTAATGTGCCGCCAAATGTTACACATTTGACTACTTGTCCAGTGGCACGGGAAGGATCTACGAGTGACTGCCTAACACCAATTGTGGTGCATCCAGAATCAAATAGCACAGAGACTGGATTGTTATTCACTAAACCCTTATGTAAGACAAGAGAACCTCTTCCATCATGCGCGACTGATGCTGGAAGAGCAGGAAGAGGATGGCCACAGCTTAAAGTAGACACTGTGGTTGGCTCAAATAACGTTTTGCATTGGGGGCACTGAGATGCTCTCCCAAAATCAAAAGCGGCACATGCCATATTACTAGCATCATTATTATCTTTACTCTGTTTATAGGCTTCATTGGACTCTTGTTGTGCAGAGTTTGCCTGAAAATGTGGTTTATGTCTTTTGTATTGAGATCTACCTCGGTTATTATCACCTCTGTAGTTATTGTTACCTCTATTGTAACCCCTATTTGGGTTTGAGTCATAGTTCCCTTGGTTACCATTATCATATTCATTATAATGAGTATCTCTGTAATTATGATCTTGTTGACTCCAAGACGGATAACCCTGATAGTTTCTATAATTACTTCCTCTACGGAAATTCCTATAATTATGACCACCCCTGTGTCGAGAGCTATCAGGTCGTCTCCAGTTCTTTGAAGAAGAACCCTGAAATGATTGGTTACCTTGGTTTTGATAACTATTATGGTTACCTTTTTTATCAAATCTGTTTTTAGGTCCCTGAAATCTGTGTGAATAATTGGGATTGTATGGTGTTGCTGAAGCAACTGGCATACTCTCCTTAATCTTAGTGTTGCCAAAAGTCACGTCGGGGTGTGCAGTGACATATTGGGAACAATATTCTTCCATTTCTTTTAGAGATTTGGGTTTACGCTCATGTATAAATTCAAGGAAAGGTTTGTTCACACATGACATAATCTTATCTCTGAGCAACAAATCCATAAGTCCTTCATACGTTTTTTCTGTTTTGGAAAGCTCAATCCAACGATCAACTGTGAGACGTGCCTTTGCAGTGAATTCTGAGAATTCTACACCCGTCTCAGGTACCATCGTCTTAAATAAAAGGCGATAGCCTTCCTCACTTAGCTGATATTTTTTTATCAAAGCCGCCCTAATGACATCATAATTATCCTTATCTGCTTCTCCTACAAGGCATAATCTAGTCAAAGATTCACCTTTCAAGTTTTCTGATAATTGATTAGCGTATTGTGATTTATCCACATTATGTGTACGACAAGAACGTTCAAATCTATCCAGCCAGAATGTAATATCGTCACTGGACTGATTGAACGGTGGAACCTTAACCTTGTAAGTAGAAGGTTTACCATTACCACTAGATGCCTGATTAACATTACTCATACTTGTCAATCTCAATTTCTCCGACTCAAATTCATGTTCTCTTATTGCTTTTTTCTCTTCAGCATCTAATCTTTTTTGTTCAGCTTCCCTGTCTAATCTTTTTTGTTCAGCTTCACTGTCTAATCTTTTTTGTTCAGCTTCACTGTCTAATCTTTTTTGTTCAGCCGCAGCTTCTCTTTCCAATTTTTTTTGTTCAGCTTCAAATCTCCTTTCCTCCATCTGCATCTGCAATTTCTTTTGTTCAGCAGCAGCCTCAGCTTCTCTTTCTAATCTTTTCTCTTCCGCCATAGCTTTTCTTTCTTCTGCAGCTAATCTTTTCTCTTCTGCTGCTAATGCTTTGTCATATTGAGCAACTGCCCATTGTTCTAATTGTTGACCAGTCTTATCAAGGGCTTTCCCTTGTGTAATGAAGTAATCTAAAGTAGACATGATGTCTAACAATAATACTAATCACTTGAATCAATAATAATACCACAAGTTCTCAATGACTTGATTAATCAGTATACTATCCCAATATCTGTGGGTCACAAGCCTTTAATAAGGTCTTGTATAATAGTAATAATAATCAGGTACTGGTTTATACCATAATCCAAGTGCAGTGCACAGGCAATTGTGTCTTATGAAATATACCTATATAAAACATATGTCAACCAACAGAATACATAAAGTACAAATAGGACTGACAATACAAGAACGTTTGCAGAAATCAAAATAAATCAAATAGGGAAATCAATGAAAATAATCACTGAATCTGCAAAGAATAACAACACAAATGACGTCACAATATATGAATATAAATTATGAATAGAACTGAAAGATAGAAAAGGTTAGACCAACAAATTACAAACAAATCAAAACAAAACTAAAGGACAAAGAAATATTACAAAAATAACAATAATTACAGACTTCACAGCTAACACAAAAGCAACAGTTGTCGCAGCAAATTTTCAATCAAGAAAATTGCACCTATAGAAAACGCCCACAACGGACCCTCTATGACGTGGGATATTCTGTTGTGAGGACGCCGCCCAACCTTAAACACAACCCGCTGACATAGAAACTAACATACTATACAAACAAATAACATGTAAACATAAATATATATAAATTATGTGTATGATAGTATGTGTTGCAAAATAGGCTCAGTTTTACAGTAATGGCAAAGTTATTTTTATGAAGACAAACAAACTGCCACTTTATTCAATTAAACATTCTGGCCTTAAATATTAAAGTTCATATATGGAAAACAAGAAGATCCATCGATGAAAATAGGACTTCCTAGTTCACTCATACTGCCTTCCTGTTAACATTGACAAGAATTGATCCAACTGTTCTGTGAAACTCTATAATGTCTAATGTAAAAAATGTCAACAACGCTGACCTACATACTGCATTCACTTGACAGGTCACGTGACAAAGTGTTGACAAAGAGCAAACCAATACTGCAAGTGTGTCGTATCAGCCACAGGAAACGGTCTGGTATCGGTAATCTGTTGACTTCTGAACTTCTGCGAGGTCAAACCCAGAAAGCTGGTCCACCAGTTGATAAAGTTGGATAATATATATATGTTGATAAAGTACTGCTGGAAGACAGGCGTCATCAACGTCATCAGTTGATAAGATCTCTATGGTGTTGCCTGCCCCACTGTAGTGTATGGAATGTCAACTTGACCTACGCAGTGGTGTGTAGACATGGATGGAGTGTATAATGTGCGAATGGTGATAAGGGTTCGTGTTGTTGACAAATGTTCTTTTCTCACACTCATGTATGACCGGAAGTCATCGACACCAACGACTGTGTACCTTTTCTAAAGTTTAATTGGACGTACACACTCGACAGCACAGATAGTGACAAATCACAGGTTGCCATAATACATCATAGTACAGTGGACAAATGGTCTTGCAATGTTACATGGGCACTCATGTAGAATAATTGTATAATGGACTGTCAGTAGCCAAGCACTCAGTATCGCCCATACATATAAATCATCTGACTTCACTGACTAAGCACGTCAGCTTATAAATAATATTTCTGATGGCTTCTAGACCTAATCTCGTCTAGCGACGATTCTTCAACATAATGTTCAGCACATATTTTTTTCATATAATAATATTGAACCGCTAGCAATGGGTTCTCATGTGTAGCAGTGATCTCTGGACTGATCAAGCGATAATACGGGCATCCCTTTCTCTTCTTGAAAGTCACTACATGTTTGGATCCAAGATGGCTTCACTCGTGAGTTGTCACTCACGTTTTGAATACAGATAATGAATCTGTCCTAAAGTTAGTCATTCATAAAACATTGCATTGCTCTGTAGATTTGATCATGAACAATTGACTGCATTCTACAGAATATAGTGCTGCTAGGAATCGAAGTCGTTTTCATCGAGTCAAATATATTCTCTTATCGAAAATGGTGGCTTCGTACGAGAGTTCATAAAAGTATCTTGGATTACCTTGGTATAAGAAATATGAAACTGCCATTCCTTGGTAATAAGAATGAACACTGGGGTAAAGCATACACGATAGGTCTAGACGACTATCACTTTCCCCAAAACCACTGAGATCACTCTTTCAAGGCATCAAGCCGACATAGCAAAAAACACACAGTCCCTATCGGGACGAAGCCAAATCACACCACACTCTAGCGACACATCCGCCGAATAGCCTTTGACCTCTCTAGAGACAACAGAACATATAGTTCGACATAGATACGTAAAGATATACAGATATAAGACAGACTCGTCCTACTCAGACAAACAATACACATAAATTCAGGCCATAGATATTCTGAAGCAAGAACAATCTATTACTACCCAAACAAAGAATAAATCGCAGAAAACTGCGATCGAAAGAGCCGACACAACTTTCAAGGGAAGTAACTCAATAATGACTTTCCCTTAAGCACTAAAAAATTACCTATGTATAATATTGTAAGATATCAAAGACTGCACGTAACAATGACCTAAGGGCTATGACTTGAATTGCAGTGAGCCAGTCATCAAGCAAGTATAATAAGTCCGAATCAAGGACTAAAAACATCAGACTCACAGTCTGGAAAAGAAACTCTCCTTGTGCCATAAGCGAGATACGTCATCTGCCTCTCTGGCAACAAAACGCGCTAATTTACAAATATAAAAAATGTGCGTTCTCGTGCGCAATAAACTATAATACTCACCACAGAGTTGGTGTGTACATATAATTAACAGATGCAAGACGTGGGCCTGCATTTATATGTTAATGCCTGTTGAGGACATTAAATGTACGCAACAGTCGGTCTTAGAATTTATATAATTTTTCAAAGTGGCTTAACTTGACAAAATATGATGAAGTTATCTGTTCTCAAGCTTCTATCTTCTTTTTGCAACATCAGTGTAATTAGTTGTTAAAAGGAAATAAATGTGGACTTCTTCGCTCCTGACGGTACTATTATCAACTCTTTCTGATCATCCCTTCTTTTTATATGAATTTTATTCGTTAGCCATCAAAACAAATATCGCTTCGTTTATGTAGCCAGTACACAGCGCTAGAAAATGATAGAGAGAAGCACTAGCGTCCGCTCGTTTTAAAAGTATCACCAACCAAGAATTTGTCTTGCGTATTTTTTTCTCACCACGCGACAAATGTGACAAAAGTTTAAATATACAAACGTGTGCTTCAGTTTCAATTTTGATGCTCATAACTCAACAAATGAAATAAATTCCTTAGCAACTTCAAATATAGTATTAAAATCCAGTCTGGCCACCGTTTCCAGGTCAACAAATACCATTATAACATCAAATGAGTTAATATACATAACTATCAATGTTGGACTATAACATGTTCCATTTGTGTCAACATCTGCAATTATTTATAGAAACATCATTTCACTGTAGCTCTTCTCATTAATTAAATAAATAGTTATACATAAGTGTATTTTAAACATTGCAGGACTGCTAGCAAGTACGTGGATTGTCTTGAAAATAAATGCCAGAAGGGCGTTGACCTAGCAGAGAGTATTTCCAGGATTCGAAGCCGATGCTACGGTAGTAAATCTTTTATATTACTATATGTGTCTTTAACATTGTTAATACTGCTCTTATTGCATCACTGTCTGTCACCCCTGAGAGTTCCATGTGAATCACAGTGTCGCGTCTGTTGGTTGCCATTTTTGTCTTCTATGGGTCGTTTTTCCAGCTCTGTCCGGGTGATGTTCATCATTGTTGCGTGTCGTCGGGGTTTGAGAAAATTAGTAGAGTAATCGTGTTGAGTTGTTTTTGATAACGTGAGTGTCCAACAACATATGTATGAAATTGATTAAAGTTCACGACGATTTTCTTGGCTGGGCCCACAAACACTTACATTTTAATTGACGGACATCATAAGAATGCATAGCAGTAATTCAATACATCAATCAAGGCAGTCACCTACAGTCGAATATGTATCGTCGCATGACAGCCTATATACCCGCAATGTCGGCAAGGCGAAATCATTGGGGTAGCGAAAACTGACAGCTGGCGAAAAAATATGATTAATATATTACTCCCTGAATTCCTTCTCCATAAGGAATTTATTCATCAATATACGATGCTCAGATACTGCATCAGAAGTATTACTGTGGCGACCTTCGTTAATTATTAGCCACGTAGGATGACTGTACAATTCAATAACGTTGGGAGCAGTAAATAATCCACGTCTTGCTTGGACGGATTTACATGACGAAAGGTCAAGAAGAGCCGTTGCCTGCCTATAGCAGCGCCTTACTACGTCACCCTAATATTAGTGACGTCTACACATAATCGCATCCACTAACTATACTTTATAGTGTACAATATATCATGTAGACTTAAGATAAATATGTTAGAGCGTAAATTTACACTGGTAAGAAATCTAAACGAGGGCTAATATGTAATATACATAAATATACCTTAACAGTTTCCCCTCCCGACAAGGTTAAAAAATTAATTATATTAATTTTTTTAACATAATATCGTTGAATATATCAACGCAATTAATCTAATCAAAAGTCGAAACGCGAAAAAAATTTACGACATACGGCCAGAGATGTTTACAATTAAACAGTGTCTAAGGTCGTTGTCACTATCATAGTATGTCATACATGTAATAAAAAACTATCTTAACTAACGAAAAGAAATGTCAACTGTCAATATATATAGTATAACATAATTAAAATAATTAACTAATAAACATGTAAACGAAAAAATATAGATAAAGTAATGTGATATTGTAGTTAATCAATCAAAGTAATGAAATATAACTATGTGTAGGTACTGTTAAATAACTAAAGTTAGTTAATTAGATATAATATGGTATTATATTAAACTGAGCAAAGACAAGTAGTAAGAAACGAAATGATTGAAAGACAAACACAAAAAGTAAGTAGTAAAGAAGTAGCAAGGATATAATTTTGTTAAGGGAAATTAGATAATTAAGTAAGGGTGGATAGTAAGTAGCAAACAAAAGAAAATATGAATTATCTACCTAACTATACTCTAATCTAAAATGAGTGATATAAAAGTACGGTAAATAATATCTAACAAATATCATCTAATTATGAACAGAAAATATAACAATAATATGTTTAAACTAAAATGAGAAATTAAAATTCTGTATATTATTAATCAATGTCATATGAAAGTAACTTAAAATAATTAATGCTTAATGGTATATAGTTCATAATAATGTCTCGTTGAACAATCCTGAGAAATACAGAGTTCCATTCACGACTTATGCAATGTCAATTCCGTGAATTTACGAACTGTTCATGAAATTGACTTATAGTAAGTGTTAATTCCGCTTTATCGAATCCCAAGAAGTAAGTAGACACATGGACGGTGTACGTATCAAATAGTCCAGTAAATGATTGATCGAGTAGTGCGGGTAAAATGCACTATATCAAGTGGTAGATCTCCAAGGACACAATCCAAAGTCTATGAAGCAAATATGAAAAACGAACATCGGGCATCAAAATAAGTTGAATCGACTTCAGTAGTTTCAGATGAATCATCGTACGTATAAAGGATCATTGAAACGATAGTCTGTTATGTCCCAATAGATATGGGGTACGAACGTGTAATTCATCAATGTAAATGTGTATAGTGTAGAATGGCGTAGTGCATCATCGTAAATTCCTCGAATTATGTATACTTAAAGTGGCATCATGTCCTTTGAAGAGTTGCAAATACGTTCTTTGAAATTGGTGTCTTGTACCGTTGAAGAGTTGCAGATATGTTCTTTGAAATTGGTATCATGTACCGTTGAAGAATTGCATCTCGATAGATTACTATAATGAAAAGTACAAATGTCCCTGGATATGAGACGTGATTAATATCCGATCCGTCTTTATAAGTAAAGGTTACAAAACACTAGTCGAAGAATGTGACTTGTGCAGCTTGGTGCAAAAATCGATAATCGAACGTCAGTATAATTTGACAATGTTAATCGTAATTTCAAATAATGATGTCATAGGAAGAGTCAAATAAGTGCTGTGCATGAACCAAGGAACAGAACGTCCGATTAGCACTGTCATGTAAGTAGTATATGTTACTGGCATTATAACTCGTCATTGTTTGTAGAAGACGGGTTGCGAGATAACGAGTCAGTCACGACATTCTCTGACCCTGGAATTGATTCAATCGTAAAGTTTAAAGGCTGAAGCAAAATTGCGAATCTTGCTAACTTAGGGCTCTTATGATTGGCGCGTCGAAGAGCAGCCACAGCCTTCTGGTCGGTCTGTATAACAAATGGTGCGCCCAGTTAAAAAACGCTCTGGGTTTTGAATCGACCAGACCACTGCTAGCAGTTCATTATCTATGACGGAATACTTTTTCTCCGTTTCGGTGAGCTTTCTCGAGATAAATAATGTAGGGTGCAACATGCCGTCATGGTATTGAAGGAGACTAGCGCCCAATCCGAAGTTACTCGCATCTGTCCGAAGAACATAAATTTTAGTAATATCTGGTAACCTCAAAATAGGAGGTTTAGAAAAAATGTGCAATATTTTCTGAAACGCGATATCACAATCATTAGTCCACCTTATCCTTGTAGGCATGCCTTTGCGCAAGAGAGAGAGGACAATACAGAAGTTATAGTAGACAAGTTGGGGATAAATCTACTGTAATATTGGATTAAGCCTAACAAACGTGAACCTGTTTCTTAGTATTAGGGATAGATAAATTAGGGATTTTGGAAACATTCTGAGGTATGGTCTGAACACGACCTGAACCAATGGTATGACAAAGGAAAGTAATTTCATTAAACGCAATTTGTACTTTAGTAGGTCTTGCAGTCAAAGAGTGCAATCTTAAAGTATCCAATAAGGAACTAAGTCCTACGAAATGTTCTTCAAACGATGAACTAAACAAGCAGAAATCGTCGATGTACGTAATGATATCTGATCTATGTCCAAATATTTTCCGCATCATGCAAATAAATGTTGCGGGTGCGTTCATAAGCCCAAAAAGCATGACGTTCCACTGGTATAAACCACGTGGAGTCGAAAACGCAGTAAGATGTTTGGCTTGATCCGTTAACGGAATCTTCCAATATCCTGTTGTGTGATCTATTTTTGTAAATAAAGTAGCTGTAGCTAGACGAGTAAGTAAGTCGTCAATAAGTGGATGTGGTTCACTATCAGAAATTGTCTTAGCATTTAATTTTCTATAATCCACACATAATCTAATGTTGTTATCTTTTTTCGTACAATAACAAGTGGAGAGGAATATGGAGAGTTGCTATTGTCGATAATTCCTAGACTTAACGTTTGTTCAAGTTCTTGAGCTGTCTTACTTTAGTAATGAATTGGAACTGGATAGGGACATAGACGAATAGGGATATCATCTGTGAGGATTATATCGTGACAGATCACCAATGTTCGACCAGGCAAATCAGTCAGAACACCAGAAAAAGATTCTAAAAGATTAGAGATCTGTCGATGTTGTTGTGAGGTTATAGAAGGAGAAATAAATACATCTCGCCAAGATTCTGTAGCATTTAGAGCAGGTAAGGAAAATGACATGTGAATATCAGGAATACAAGATTCCTCCTCCTGAATCACACATAGACTCGAATAATGACAAGAAGTAACTACATTGTCATCAAGATCATGAAACATAGCCTACAAATGGTCAGGACGAGTATGAAACTCCTTAAGCATGTTAATATGAAAGATTTTCTTTTGACCTTTAACATCTAAAATATAGTCAACATCAGAAATCCTATCCATCACTTTATGGACCATTCCACGCAATGAGTAACGTATTATCTTTCCGTGGAAGCAAAACAAAAGCTTCATCGCCCGGAAACAGTTGACGGAGACGCCTATTTTTGTTTTGAAACAGGCGTGATTTGTATTTGGCAGCCTCTGACGAAGCTGTCGCCAACTGACAAGAATCAACAATTTTCTTACGCAAGTTGATTACATACTCATAAGATGACTGTGTGTCCTGAGTCATCAAAGACTGTGATAAAAAATGGAAATATCAACAGGCTAATATCTGCGTGAAGCAGAATTAGGTACCAATTGTAACTGGAGGGAACGGTGGGGAAAATGAGCATCATAGTCTCGCTCAACAACTATACGAGCGTCCCTATTGTTACAGAAGGTGACCAATGCCTCACCATGTCTGATGATAGTAGATGGCAACAGACGTACAAACTTGACGTCTGCAGTAAAGTTAAAAAAAAATTACCTAGTGCCTGCCATGTAGTTCCTGCTGGCAGATTGCACACTAGAACGGTGCATGAACATGCACCTTTACATATATACGTAGTCCCATTGTCACGAAACTGTGAGCGTGGGTAGTGAGTATGTTTAGCCATATGAGAAACATTATTACTTCCACTTCTTGTGGATTTTCTAATTCTATTATATGATGTATCATACTGTGTGACCTTAGTATAATACTTATCACCATGCGAGTCTGCAGGTCTAGAGCATGTTGTAGACGACAGCTTAATAGGCATAGTTAACCTCAATTTGTTAGATGTACCGGTAGTAGGTTGAACATGTAAGTTTACACCATCATCAACACCAACTCCGTATGTAACATCCAGAATCACCTGAGACAATTTTTTTCTCACACTTGACAACCTCGATAGGTTTTGTAATATCAGTTGTATTCTGATTAAGTATAACAGCAGCTTTATGTTTGGCATGTCGCCATGAATCAATCCCATATCTGGACGTGTTATCACCTGAAATATTGACATCAGAGTGATATCGAGGAAATGTATATCTTCCCCGGAATGATTTTCTATTCTTCCCTGGGTGTGCTGATATTTGAACATTATTATCAGTACCGATGGCACGTCGTAAAATAGGTTTGTCATAATTACTGTGTGATAATAACCTTTTGTGTAACACCACATCCAGCAATCCATCAACCCTCTTTCTTAATTTAGTAACTTCCTCATCTATCCGTGAGAGTTTCTCACTCAGCGTAGAATTTGCTTTTTCGAAGTCAGTAGCTACTTTCTTCCTACTAATGAGTAAGGAATCACATGTAGACAACCACTAGCTGAAAGTTCATGAATTCGATTCTGCATTGTCATTTCTTTTTCTGCATATTTAGTATTTTCATTAATCAGTAATTTATCGAAGGCAACTAATTTTTCATCAGTAACACTCTTTGTTTGATCAAGCAATTTTCTTAATGAGATAACTTCAGTACTTAGTTCACCATTTTCCTCATTAAGTTTATATTGTTTCATTTTATTATCAGTTAATTCTGTCTGATCTATTTCCCTTTCTGTCATATTACCCTGTAATTTCAAAATAGTAATTTCAGATGTTAATTCCTTGATATGAGTGACCTGTGTATTACACTCCAACTTTAAAGCTGCATTAAGCTTGTCAACTTCACAACTGAAACTCTTTTCTTTGTTAAGTAATTGTTTTAATGAGTTCACCGCATCCTCTAGCTCCTTTTCCTGTAAAGTAGAAAAATTTTAAAAATTTCAAATTATCCGATTTCAGAAGTGACACCTGATTATTCAGTGTAACATTTTTGGACTTCATTACTGACTTCTTCTTATACTCCACTTTTAGCTGCATTAGCTCACTAGTAAGAGCCTTTTCTTTACCCTTATGCCCATTTATCGTTTTTTTCAACGTATCCAACTCATGATTGACCATCACCAGTGTAGATAATTTTCCTTCATCATAGAAAATAGTGGATAGTACTTTAGCAAGTCTCAGTGCCTTATACCTTGATTCTTGATATCCCTAATGATATCGAGTATAGTCTTTTAGCTCATCGCTCATATGAAGTAAAAAATGTTCTATGGCATACTCCTCACAGCTTGCACTGAATAAACGCAATTTCTTGCCCTGCTGGAGAAAATGATACAATATATCCATTTTAAGGTCTATAAAGACTCACTCACTTAGTCAACCAGATAACTGGCAAATTGCTTTACAAATTATTTGTAAGCCCCAAAAAATATTTTTTTACTAATATTTTATAAAACTATGCCTTACTCCGGCTAAATAAATAGTGGCTAATGGCCTACTAGTACCATGCAATGCAATTATTGCCGTCATATAATATTTTTCTATAAATATTTATATAATTAATATTAATATCATATTATGAATGGTTAGTAAAGAAAATAGAACATAATTAGTAAACAAAAGAATATTACAAACAATATCACACCACAAGATAGAATTACAAACAGTAAAACGTTTATAAAACTGAATAAAATTCTACAAAATGACAGAAATCACGAAAACTGAAACTAGGTCGAACCATATCACAAAATCTAAAAATAGACTAGACAAGGACCCATTGACGAACAGATGACATGAAAACTGAAAGATAGCTATGTTATATTTACAAATTCACGAACAAATGACAAAACCAAGCAAAAATGAAACCAAGTACAAAGAGAATACAAGCTATATATACAAAACTTTACAACTAAACAGATAATGTGGAATAAATTCTGGAGCAAACAGAGTATGCCACGAAATTCCTCAGTGGATCTTTTGCTTGCAAGAAATATTCAAACAAATGGCCCTAAAGAACGATTTCGAATTTCTGCGGTCATCCGAAGAAACATAACAGAAATTCGAAATTCCCGCCAACCTCCCACGAAGATAAACAATAAATATACTTACAGAATACATAAAACATGCATGAACAAATATATAAAAGCGAGAAACGTAGAGGAAATATATAAAAGCCCAAAAAATGGTACTTAACTCGAGAATTCTTCGGATTAAGCGTACTGAGGATAATCTGGCTAATTAAAAAAAACGTTTGATGATTCAGAGGCCAACCGTTGAGTTGTTTTTGAATGTAGTGAGTGTCCAACAACATATGTATGAAATTGAATAAAGTTCACGTCGCTTTTCTTGGCTGGGTCCACAAACACTTACATTTTAATTGACGGACATCATAAGAATGCATAGCAGTAATTCAATACATCAATCAAGGCAGTCTCCTACAATCGAATATGTATCGTCGCATGACAGCCTATATACCCGCAATGTCTGCAAGGCGAAATCATTGGGGTAGCAAAAACTGACAGCTGGCGAAAAAATATGATTAATATATTACTCCCTGAATTCCTTCTCCATAAGGAATTTATTCATCAATATACGATGCTCAGATACTACATCAGAAGTATTACTGTGGCGACCTTCGTTAATTATTAGCCACGTAGGAAGACTGTACAATTCAATAACGTTGGGAGCAGTAAATAATCCACGTCTTGCTTGGACGGGTTTACATGACGAAAGGTCAAGAAGAACCGTTGCTGCCTATAGCAGCGCCTTACTACGTCATCCTAATATTAGTGACGTCTACACATAATCGCGTCCACTAACTATACTTTATAGTGTACAATATATCATGTAGACTTAAGATAAATATGTTAGCGCGTAAATTTACACTGGTAAGAAATCTAAACGAGGGCTAATATGTAATATACATAAATATACCTTAACAATCATACATTCTTCTTCTACTTTTAAAAATTACGTTTCTCTTGGGCTTTCGTGCTCTTCTGTTGCCCTGTGTGTTCCAGTCAAGGTTATGTCTGTCTACACTGGTTGATTCATTTGCTGAAGGTATGTCTTACCCATATCCGTTTCTTCGAAATCATATCTAGCTGTATTGTATTGTCTGGTTCTACTAATTAATGTAGAATTCTGAGGGCGAACGAATAAGAAGTGTGGTTCTACATTCTAATTTGAATAAAAATATAAAAGTAAATACAACCAAAAAGCAACAGATTTTCATTACAATGTTTTGCGTACCACCAATAACTATGATACAGAATAAAAACGAAACGCTCTTCTGAGTATTGCGTTTCCCGACACATACGTATGTGTCCCCTTTCTTCTATTCTACCATCCCATTTATCTCAGAATTTACCCTCGATGAGAATTAAATTTAATCCCTCAGGATAACACTTTCTTTTACATTTAAATTGAATAGTTTCAGCTTTACATTACATTTAAATGAAAAGGTTAATAGCTCAGATAGAATATGTTTTCATTTATATTTCACTGATTTGAAAATTTTGAAACTTCCATTAATTTTAAAGTGCATATGTTAACATCGGCATTTACACTCGTTTGAAACTGTAAGTATTATACTTAGAATGTACATCATTTTTTTCATCTTTCCCTCCCTGCTCCATATGGAACTTGGTACTACTTTATGCTTTTAGTTTTCTTTACGAAACTAGCAATAAAGCAATCACCAGCCCGTGCAGTGATGGTTCATGAATCACCATTCAATACGCTGAGGTTGCCTGCCTCAAATGACTGGGACATCCACTAGCGATTTTTACATATTAAAATTCACATAGTAATATACCTATATACAGTACTTTGCAAAAAAAATGGCAGTCATATTTTCGCAACGCAGCACACTCATAGAAGCAAATAATAATAAAAACTGTATGTCCAGAGGAAGATTGGTATCTCCCCTATGTATTAACAGTGGTTTCAGTACAATATAATGTTTCCTTCTCCAGCAAGGCAAGCCTGGATGCGGCGCGGCATACTTCCCACAATTGTTTGTAGGTAATTGTGAGTCAGACTGTCCCAGTATTTTTCAGCTACCTTCTTCAATTGTTCAACGTCTCTGAGTCCACTCTTTTTTAAATGATTCTTGAGTAGTGCCCAAACGTTTTCAATTGGGTTTAGGTCGGGACTGTTGCTGGGCCACTTCAGCACTATCACATTCTTCTCTTGCAGCCATGCTTTGGTGGTATGAGCTGTATGCTTTGGGTCATTGTCATGTTGAAATGTGAACCATCGGTGTACATGACCTGCATAAATGGCAGAAGGTGTTCCTCTAGTATGTCGATGTACCTTTCTTTCGTGAGAATTCCTGTGAAAACACACAGTGGGGTGGCACCTCTTGCTGACACCCCTCCCCAAAGATGGAATTTCTGGGTATGTTTCGGTCGCTGGTACACAGGCGTTACAGAGTCTTTCATCCAAATACTTATTTGAGCAGGATAAGACCAAACAGAACATTCATCTGAAAAAATCACATTGTCCCATGACCAATTTTGGTGTTCGTGGCACCAGTTTAAGTGCATCTGTTTGTGAGTCTCTGTGAGAAATGGTGACGAAATTACCCGCTTTTTTGTGTAATTCATCCTGTGTAGCTCCCGGTTGACAGTAGCATTAGATACCTCTGGGTTTCCCAACTCGATCATGCGCTGCCGAATGTTTTCTACACTCTTCATTGGCCCAGCCCGAACGATTTGGGCGAGACGCCGATGGTCCTCTGTGTCCAAAATTCTTGACCCCCCACTACCTTCTTTTCGCTCGATTCTATTACCTGCTTTTAATTTACTCTCAACTCTGTAGACAGTCCGTTCAGGAATGTTCAAGGTTTTAGAAATGTTGGTACATGTTTGATTTCCTTCATTCCAAAGCTGTGAAATTAACATATTTACTGTTTACAGGCATCGAGTTTCCCATACGTATGTGTTATAAATGTTAATACAAAACCAAAACCTACCCTCTGTCTTGTACTTACTGTTCTAAGTCTTCTATCATTTACTAGACACAGTATTAAGGTCTTTGTCTTGTGTAAGTCTGACCTATACTGTATAACACGGGAACAACAGAAGTGATTGCGTCATTAATAGGCTGGACTGCTCATGGTAAATTTCCGGTGTTAGTTTTTGCGGGTCGCATTAGTGACCCGTCATCGAAGCATCATTTTTTGGTGATGCCTAGATGGCAGGGAGGATAGTGTGGATCCCTTGCATAGCTAGGCGGGGTTATCGCACGGAAGGTCCTGGGTTCGAGTAAAAAATGTTCTCTCAGCCGCTCCTGCAAATGTGATGTGTTTATCATCAGCCAGGATTGTCAAATATATGACCAAATCAAATAACTTCTACTTAGCAGAGAATGAAAGAATGAAAGTGTGACACATAAAAACCGCGCAATAACATCAGTACCACAAATGTAACTAATTACTGCCGTAGTGAAACAGAGACTAAAAACTAGAAGGGGTCGCCCCAATCCATTGTATGACAGAATATGTGTCGTATCCATCGTTAGCGTTTTCTTCTAATCTCTTAACGTCTTCTTTGTCTTCTTCTTCCTCGTTCGCCCTCAGATATCGACATTAATGAGTCAAATAAAGGTAGTCGTCAGCTATCTGTTGATTACCTGTCTGGTTTGTGTCATCGGTTCCACATCAGTGATCTTGTCATACTATTTTCATCCTTTTATTCGCCGCAAGTACTCACTTATGAAATGTGTAACTTCTTGCTACAAATTTATATTGTTCTCCATGTTTCAGAGCCATACAATAATACTGACCCGACGTTTGAGAAGACGATTCTGATTTTTGTGTTGGACTTTACTTCCTTTGTTTTCCATAAACAGTATTTCAAAATCAAACTTTGCATTTTGTATTCTTTTTTTTTATATCGCTGTAAGTACCACCAACTTTTTGTCAAGCCACGATATATATCTATATATAATTCAACATCTTGTGGTGAGGTTTCTTTAGAGTGTCCTTTTTATCATTTGCTCAATTTATTCTCAGCATCTGAGTGTTTTCTTGGGGTATAGTGAGACAACTGCTGTAAGTTCATTGTGTCTTACGTTTAGTTACACCTTTGAGTCAAAAGAAAAATGAACGACAGATATGTAGAAGACGTTGGCTGTGGATAGAAGAAAATCTGTTGATAGCATCCCCAGGCAGTGCTTATACTGGAGTCCACAAGATAAGAAAAGTTGAGGGAGACCAATGAACACATGGAGAAGAGAACTGGAGACAGACATGAAGGGCCCGTTAAAATGGAACAGGAAGAATTGACATACGCTTATTGAAGGTCTAAGTTTCTTGGTGTCATGATGGGACAAGAGAACTACATCGTCGACAAAATGAAGACAAAAAGTAATATTCATGTTAACCTGTTTTTTTTTTCTAGTCTCCGAATTAGACGCTGTTGACAAAGAATGGTCAATATTGACACAGTGTACACTTCTTCATGGAAACAATGATTGTGATGCTGAAAGGACAGTTTTAGAAGCGTCCAAAGCTATTCACAGAGAAGTCTGCACGTAAGTAATTATGTGAAATTATTTGTTTGACATTGATTCAGAGATGTGATCAAGCCTATGTCTTTGTACTGATATTTAAACGTCCAATTGACTCTTATATTTTTTTTTGTTTTCATTTGAGCATAGTGTTTAAAAAAATGTATTTCAAGTCTTCTAAATATATCAACATATTTTGTCAGAACACATTCTAAGTAGGTGGATTTTGACTCTCCAAATTGTATTTTCTCTAGAAATTCTGGTTTTCCTATGAAAATAAAACCCATACATTTCTCAGAACCTTATTAGTGATTTTCTTATATCTTCCTTATTTCTTAGTCAATCAAAGTGATGTTCGGCACATATGCTTTCAATTAGATATTAAATCTTTGGTCACCTCTGATTCTTGACATTTCATCAAAACTTGGTTTTTCTGCAAATAATGTAAAAAGATTGAAATATGTGTTACTATTTGTAAATACGAAGTTTAAAGTTCTATATCTAAGTGATCTACTAAAGTTATCAAAAATCTAATGTGACAAAAGTTTAAATATACAAACGTGCGCTTCAGTTTCAAGTTTGATGCTCATAAATCAACAAATGAAATAAATTCATTAGCAACTTCAAATATAGTATTGAAATCCAATCTGGCCAACGTTTCCAGGTCAACAAATACCATTATAACATCAAATGAGTTAATATACATAACTATCAATGTTCGGCTATAACATGTTTCATTTGTGTCAACATCTGCAATTATTTATAGAAATAGCATTTCACTGTAGCTCTTCTCATTAATTAAATAAATAGTTCAACATAAGTGTATTGTAAACATTGCAGGTCTGCTAGCAAGTACGTGGATTGTCTTGAAAATAAATGCTATAAAGCCGCTGACCTAACAGAGGGTATTGCCAGGATTCGAAGCCGATGCTACGGTAGTAAATCTTTTTTTATTACTATATATGTCTTTAACATTGTTAATACTGTTCTTATTGCATCACTGTCTGTCATCCCTGAGAGTTCCATGTGAATCACAGTGTCGCGTCTGTTGGTTGCCATTTTTGTCTTCTTTGGGTTTTTTCCCCAGCTGTGTCCGGTTGATGTTCATCATCTTATATTTTTCTTCTAATTTTAAAAATTAAGTTTCTCTTGGGCTTTCCCGCTCTTCTCTTGCCCTGGGTGTTCCAGTCAAGGTTGTGTCTGTCTACACTGGTTGCTTCATTTGCTGAAGGTTTTGTCTTACCCATATCTATTTCTTCGAAATCATCTCCAGCTGTATTTTATTGTCTGGTTCTACTAATTAATGTAGAAGTCTGGGGGCGAACGAATAAGAAGTCTAGTTCTACATTCAAATTTGAAAAAAAATATAAAAGTAAATACAACCAAAACGCAACAGATTTTTATAACAAGGTTTTGAGTACCACCAATAACTATGATACAGAATAAAAACGAAACGCTCTTCCGAGTATTGCTTTTCCCGACACATACGTATGTGTTCCCTTTCTTCTATTCTACCATCCCATTTATCTCGATGAGAATTAAATTTAATCCCCCGGGATAAAACTTTCTTTTACATTTAAATTGAATATCTTCAGCATTACATTACATTTAAATGAAAAGGTTAATAGCTCAGATAGAATATGTTTTCATTTATATTTCACTGATTTGAAAATTTTGAAACTTCCATTAATTTTAAAGTGCATATGTTAACATCGACATTTACACTCGTTTGAAACTGTAAGTATTATACATAGAATGTACATCATTTCTTTCATCTTTCCCTCCCTGCTCCATATGGAACTCGGGACTACTTTATGATTTTAGTTCTCTTTACGAAACTAGCAATAAAGCAATCACCAGCTCGTGCAGTGGTGGTTCATGAATCATCATTCAATACGGTGAGGTTGCCAGCCTCAAATGACTGGGACATCCACTAGCGATTTTCACATATTAAATATCACATGGTAATATACCTATATATGTTAGTTCACATGTTAGTAATAAAATATAGAATGTAAAATCACAACTTACGCCAATCCTGGCTCACAGACATTTTGCTCAAATGAATGAAAGGCAATTAATAAATATTAGACAAACATAAAGGTATGTTTTCAGGCAACGAAGCATCATTTTTTGGTGATGCCTAGATGACAGTGAGGAAAGTGTGATTCGCTTGTATAGCTAGGCGGGGTTGTCGCACAAATGTTCCTGGGTTCAAGTCCTGGGTAAGCCACTCACGTCTGTTGTTTTTCTGTTGTCTAGTTTTCTACTTCTTTATTACTTACGAGTGCCTGAAAACATATCTTTTTGTTTGTCCAATATTTATTTTACCCGTGTGTTGCCGGGGCCCGAAAGGGGAGCAAAGAATAGTAACACTGCACCCTACCACACATGTCGTAAAAAGCGACTAAGGAGGGTTGGGCATGGGGCTGTTTACCCCATCCCGTAAAAACTTCGCACAGTGGGCTGATCACCTGCTTGCCAACCAATCTGATTACGGAAACAGCGATAGATTGTTTGGTCTGTTTTTGTTCCACAAAGACGCCACTAGGCGTGGTGGAAACAGCAATGGATTGATCAATTTGTTGTTGCCCTAAGACGCCACTAGGCGTACTGGCCACATACTGCTTTGCCGGTTGGTGGCTAAGGATAGAAGAAGAAGAAGAAGAAGAATATTTATTTACTGTTTACAGGCCTCGAGTTTCCCTTAGGTATGTGTTATAAATGTTTATACAAAACCAAAATCTACCCTCTGTCCTGTACTTACTGTTCTAAGTCTTCTATCATTTACTAGACACAGTATTAAGGTCTTTGTCTTGTGTAAGTCTGACCTATACTGTATAACAGGGGAACAACAGAAGTGATTGCGTCATTAATAGGATTGACTGCCCATGGTAAATTTCAGGTGTTAGTTGTTGCGGGTCGCACAAGGGACCCGTCATCGAAGCATCATTTTTTGGTGATGCCTGGATAGCAAGGAGGATAGTGTGATTCGCTTGCATAGCTAGGCGGGGTTATCGCACGGAAGGTCCTGGGTTCGAGTCAATAATGTTCTCTCAGCCGCTCCTGCAAATGTGATGTGTTTATCATCAGCCAGGATTGTCAAATATATGACCAAATAAAATAACTTCTACTTAGCAGAGAATGAAAGAATGAAAGTGTGACACATAAAAAGCGCACAATAACATCAGTACCGCAAATGTAACTGATTACTGCCGTAGTGAAATAGAGATTAGGGAAAAGAAGGGGTCGCCCCAATCCATTCTGTGACAGAATATGTGTCGTATCCATCGTTAGCACCTTCTTCTAATCTCTTAACGTTTTCTTTTTCTTCTTCTTCCTCGTTCGCCCTCAGATATCTACATTAATGAATCAAATAAAGGTAATCGTCAGCTATCTGTTGATTCCATATTACCTGTCTGGTTTGTGTCATCGGTTCCACATCAGTGATCTTGTCATACTATTTTCATCCTTTTATTCGCCGCAAGTACTCACTTATGAAATGTGTAACTTCTTGCTACTAATGTTATTGTTCTCCATGTTTCAGAGCCATACAATAATACTGACTCGACGTTTGAGAGGACGATTCTGATTTTTGTGTTGGACTTTACTTCCTTTGTTTTCCATAAACAGTATTTCAAAATCAAACTTTGCATTTTGTATTCTTTTTTTTTATATCGCTGTAAGTACCACCAACTTTTTGTCAAGCCACGATATATATCTATATATAATTCAACATCTTGTGGTGAGGTTTCTTTAGAGTGTCCTTTTTATCATTTGCTCAATTTATTCTCAGCATCTGAGTGTTTTCTTGGGGTATAGTGAGACAACTGCTGTAAGTTCATTGTGTCTTACGTTTAGTTACACCTTTGAGTCAAAAGAAAAATGAACGACAGATATGTAGAAGACGTTGGCTGTGGATAGAAGAAAATCTGTTGATAGCATCCCCAAGCAGTGCTTATACTGGAGTCCACAAGATAAGAAAAGTTGAGGGAGACCAATGAACACATGGAGAAGAGAACTGGAGACAGACATGAAGGGCCCGTTAAAATGGAACAGGAAGAATTGACATACGCTTATTGAAGGTCTATGTTTCTTGGTGTCATGATGGGACAAGAGAACTACATCGTCGACAAAATGTAGACAAAAAGTAATATTCATGTTAACCTGTTTTTTTTTTCTAGTCTCCGAATTAGACGCTTGTCGTGAAATTCTACATCCACATATATAAATTAAAACGTAAATGCGAAGCCTAACAAATAAATGTAATAAAAGGAAAGAAGAATGGTAAAGAACAGTGCTGTCACAATGACTGTACTCGAAATCCCCCTTGTGTTCTCCTTCGTCTGCAAATTGTAACGCTTTCACGTTGATAGTAAAAGCCTACTGTATTATTACACGCTTTCTTCAATGAAACGTGTACTGTATTTCTTGGAAAAAACCTTGAGATACGCAAGCTGATCAATGACCTAGATTTAATATTTCATTCATTCCATACACGGCGTAACTAAAAGACAGATAAAGCAGGAGAGGGAGAGGGACAAATGAAGGCAGGAAGCATGCAACACTACACGCGTCGCGCGATTAATAGTAACGCAAATCCCACGTGTAAGGCCACTAGCAATAACTTTTTTTCAGATCGACAGTGATAAAAAGCCAATACCCATACCAGAGTTAGGTTTTAAAATCCTGAAAAACGCTTATTGGGAAATATGACATTATACTGGTTTACGTTTGAAAACATGACAGTACCCAGACACCCTAACGTTTGGAAGTGAGAAGGTAGTAACAGCACGACTATCCTAGAAGAAAATACATATTGGCTCCATTAAATTCGTATATTTGGGTTCCTTAGGGCTGGCTGACAAAGAATATGTAAAACGTTACGCAAATAGTCTAGGAATTACCAAGGTATGGCCAAAATAAAATAGTGGGGGTGCCTGACAGCATGAAATCATTTCTGCTCATAAAATTTTTTTATAACGTGTTTGAAAAAACATTACGTTACGGAAATAGCCTACCATGTTAACTCCTATTTGATTGGAGCGCAACAAATGTAAGACTAAACACGATTGGTCGGGCTATAAATACTATCTTGTGTTGTCAGGGGAAACGTGAAAAGGGGTACTTTTTTGAAAAGATGTGTAGACATGGTTTGATTGGGTAGAGCTGCGAATATACTCAATTCAGAGCGTCTGTTCCTTGCCACATCTTGTAATAAACCTACTAAGAAGCAGTGCGTTGAGCACCAGTGTATATTTTTATAAAATAAAGCCTGGGACATCGGCAGATCGGAGTTGTGCTATATTCATTGCCAGTCAACGAAACTGTTATTATTTCCATGAATTGTGGTAAGCTTGAAATATTCAATATCTTTTAATGAAAATTGAATGTAAATTGATAATTTATGTCTGTATATATGTGTGTAGTTCAGTAGCGAACATGATGTAAAGCCTATAGTGCTCCAGCCTGAACAGAAGGTGTCGGAGGAAAGTAAAACTGCATGGAATGGCCAAACAGTACACTGACACCTAGATTATTGACTAGAAAGAAATAATGCTGGAATTGCAGAGGCGTAGTAACCATTAGGGAGGAAAATACTGGTATAAAGTATTTCAGATGAAGCTGACAGTTGGCCTAACGCTCTGAACTCAATGTTTGTGATGTATTGTGCTCAGTGTAGAAATAGAGTATAAATTAGTTCTGAAGTAGGAGGTACAACCTTCTTGTTTCAGGGACCGTGGTCTTAAAGTTATTGAGCAGCACCTGGTCAGAGCTTTGCTGAAGCCAGAGGTGGACAGCATACTCCTTGGTCCATATAGCAACCAGTGGGGTGGCTCCAGAACTCATTAAAGTAATCGAGCAGAGGAGTCTTTACTGCAGTCATCACGAAAGATAAGAGAGTGTGGCCATGGAGCTCAACATTATGTACCCCCATCTTAAAATGACATTGTAAAATAAAATTAAGAGGGGAATTTAATTGTTTTAATGCCAGGAACTGAGAACATCTCCAATACTAGTTCCAACAAAGACAAACTATTGAAGTCATGATGACAAATACCAACAGAGCTTGAAAAAACAAAACAAAACCAGTATTACCTCATATTACTACTACACAACTGACACACATAGGATACTATTAATAATATATGTCACTACAAGATTCATATTGATAAATTCTGTACATATAACTTGTAATTAAAATTGATTGTGATTCCTGGTTCCATTTGTATTTGAATCAGGACACATATACATTAATGACAGCACTGAATACATATTGTTATTTGAAAATTTATCAGTGACTCATTTAAGATATCCTCATAGAGTGTTATATGTATGTGAGTGTCACAGTGTTGTCAAGTGTGGTGGAATAAATTAAATTGTTTATCTGTCTGTTGTTGTTGTGACTTACACTTCATCATATACATACCCTAGACATATAACGTAGTCATCACACTGTTCCAGAATAATTCTGACTGAGATATACATATGTGGCAGCAAGTAAGGTTATCTATAATACACTACTCTTATTAGATATAGATACCTTCACAGCTGATCTAAATCAGTACACTAAGTCCCCTATAAATATTTATAACATCCCACTTCACCACATATATTGGGGTCTCGCTCTTGGGATTTTGAATCTTTCCCTATTAAAAATATTGGGGGTAATTCACTTCAGGGAATAATAAGAATTAAAAGGTATCCTTGGGTGAAAATAAATAAGGTTGAGCTCACAGTGCCTGTGTTGTCCTGAGTTAATTAGTCATAGATAAAATTGTTTAGTTAAATATTTTAGACATTTATCTGTTAGACAATGGCCGACCTGGCAAAATTTCGATCTGCTGCTGTACAGACTGCGAAAGAGTTAGGAATGGACGGGCAAATTATGATTACTTATGTCACTGCTGAATGTGACAAATATATTGAACGAGAAGAAAGAAGATTAGAAAAAGAGGCCGAAAGAAATTTAGAGGCTGAAAAGGAAATAAAGAGGTTGCAGATTGAGGCTGACAAAGAGGCTAAAGCATTGGAAGCCGAGGAAAGAAGACAGGCTGCAGAAAGGGAAGAGAAGAAATTAGCTGCAGAAAGGGAAGAGAAGAAATTAGCTGCAGAAAGGGAAGAGAAGAAATTGGCTGCAGAAAGGGAAGACAAACGATTAGCCGCAGAAAGGGAAGCAGAAGATAAAAGATTACAAAGGGAACATGAGTTACGACTAAGGGAGTTTGAGTTTCAAGGCCATGCTCCTGAAAATGGTGCCAGTTCCTTTGCCCCTGATGTTACCGCCAGCCAAGGAGCCTCAACCTCAGCTATGAATTTTCATTTAGATCATTTTGTTGAGAAAGACGATGATATAGAGAGCTATCTAAATAGGTATGAACTATTAGCTACCACGTATGGGTTAGAGAGAAAGGTGGAGCTTAAAGTTATCTCAGGGACTTCGTGGGGCAGCTTATGAAGTTTTTGCCAAAATGAGCAGAAGTGATCAGGAAAATTATGACATGCTAAAGCAGGCTCTTTTGTTAAGATATGAAAAGAATGCAGAATTTTATAGGAAAAAATTTAGGAATGCTAAACTACTGTCAGGTGAAACCTATCACCAGTTCTCTGCACGAATAGAGACATACTTGGAGAAATGGACTTCTCTGGGGAAAACCCAAGATCTTAAGGAAATGGTCCTTATAGAGCAACTAAGAGAGTCCATGGCTCCAGACCTGAGAAAATTTCTCATGGAACAAGGTGCAGAGAGGCTGGGTGAGTTGCTAAATGTTGCTGAAAGGTATCAAGCAGCTCAAGCAGAGGTAACAGGTAATAAGAAGAGGGCAGGTAGACAATGAGCAGGCACCACAAAACTTTAATGAATTTGATCATAGAGATCAAAACAAAGGTAAGCACCAGTTTGATAGGCCACGAAATGACTATAAAAAATAAAACCCCACAATTCAATGAAAGGAATATATGATAACAGGAAACCCTTCAGACAGGAAGGAAAATATTGTCAAATATGCAGGATGCATAATCATAATACTAGTGAATGTGGTAGGAAGGTTCCTCCATATCACGCGGCATGCATGATAACAGTGGACAAGGGGAAGAAGAAACTGACAGAGAATCATATAAATCTTCAACATCCCCCCATCTGTGAAGAAGTGACATGTAATGGGGCCAAGGTTAGGTGCCTTTACGATTCAGGTTTAGAATATGACTCAGTTGTGAGTGCAACCCTAGTGCACCCTGAACAGTATACCACAGAGAAAGTGGAGATACAAGGGGCCGTAAAGGGAATATCCACCATGACACTTCCCGTAGCCGAGATCAATGTAGAGACAAGGTACGTGGAAGGAGTGATTAGAGCAGCCGTGTGTGACGATCCTAATTACCCGCTGGTGTTAGGAAGTAAATATGTTTTTCTACGAAGCCCTGTAAAACCTGTGGTAATGGCCACGCTTCAGGTCAGGTCGACCCCTAGTAGAAAGGAGGAGGAACCCCCATTAACCTTTTCTGATAAACAGATGAGAAAGGCCCAGGCAAAGGACAAATCATTAAAACCTTGCTTTGACAAATTACTAAACAGCCATGCACACCCTTAGAAAGGACAATTTTACTTGAGGGATGGACTGCTCCACAGGAAGGAGGGAGCCGGACCCAAAGGATATGGACAGTTGGTACTCCCAACTCCCTACAGACAAGAAGTGATGGCAAAATCACATGTTGTACCAGACGGTGGACACCAGAGAAATGGGACTACCCGTCAAAGGACATCAGAAAAATTCTACTGGCCCCAAGTAGCTGCTGATATTTCACAATTTGTGAGGGCCTGTGAAAAATGTAGCAAGGTACAGTCCCCAAGTTGGGAAAATCATAATCAGATGCCAGCCAAGCATTCTGAAACATATGGACCTAACATTAACAAGGAAAATAACAATAATAAGGTTGACATAGAGGATAGGTATCCACCTTTCCCCCAACAGTGTTCACCAAAAATATTTAGATTCGCAACTCTGAGAAAGGCATCCAGAGAAAATAGAAATTCAGACCAGTCAACCCAGGGACAGTTTGAAGCCGCATTTAGGGAGCTGGCTGACATTGACATTGAAGATGATCCGCCTAAGTTAAAACCGAAACAAATTGTTAACATAAGAACAGTGGGCAGTGGACGAGTGAGCAATTCGGGAAATGCTCACAGCGCTTCACACTATGGCTATTAACTTAGCATTAAAAGGGCACTGGTGACATTGGTAGTCACCCGACCCCACACCGTCCAAGGGAAATTATTGATCGGACCCTGGATGGAGATAACCCACACATCTTATAGCAATGCTAAGGGCGAATTGATTTCTGATGCAGAAACTCATTTCCCCCACATATTATCTTAATTCTCCAGATTGTCGGTAGGCGAAACTATAGTTGGTGAATATAGCCTCCATTTGAGCGGCACATTATAGAACATTATAAATATATTATTAGAAGGGTGTTTCCACATTCAATCCCGCCTGAGATCAGACAAATTGTTGGCTGTGAACATTTCGGAGGAGCAGAGTGTCTCCATTGTTACCTTTTGAATTGAGGATAGTCCGAGTGTTTATTAAGGCTGATCCGGAAATTATTGGATCCCCTCCACAACTCAGATAGCACCATATAGATCAACTCCTCATCTATGTGTATGTAGAATTATAGACTGACGTATAACGTCTGTTTTAAGAGGGGAGGATTTGTCGTGAAATTCTAGATCCACATATATAAATTAAAACGTAAATGCAAAGCCTAACAAATAAATGTAATAAAAGGAAAGAAGAATGGTAAAGAACAGTGCTGTCACAATGACTGTACTCGAAATCCCCCTTGTGTTCTCCTTCGTCTGCAAATTGTAACGCTTTCACGTTGATAGTAAAAGCCTACTGTATTATTACACGCTTTCTTCAATGAAACGTGTACTGTATTTCTTGGAAAAACCTTGAGATACGCAAGCTGATCAATGACCTAGATTTAATATTTCATTCATTCCATACACGGCGTAACTAAAAGACAGATAAAGCAGGAGAGGGAGAGGGACGAATGAAGGCAGGAAGCATGCAACACTACACGCGTCGCGCGATTAATAGTAACGCAAATCCCACGTGTAAGGCCACTAGCAATAACTTTTTTTCAGATCGACAGTGATAAAAAGCCAATACCCATACCAGAGTTAGGTTTTAAAATCCTGAAAAACGCTTATTGGGAAATATGACATTATACTGGTTTACGTTTGAAAACATGACAGTACCCAGACACCCTAACGTTTGGAAGTGAGAAGGTAGTAACAGCACGACTATCCTAGAAGAAAATGCATATTGGCTCCATTAAATTCGTATATTTGGGTTCCTTAGGTCTTGCTGACAAAGAATATGTAAAACGTTACGCAAATAGTCTAGGAATTACCAAGTTATGGCCAAAATAAAATGGTGGGAGTGCCTGACAGCATGAAATCATTTCTGCTCATAAAATTTTTTTATAACGTGTTTGAAAAAACATTACGTTACGGAAATAGCCTACCATGTTAACTCCTATTTGATTGGAGCGCAACAAATGTAAGACTAAACACGATTGGTCGGGCTATAAATACTATCTTGTTTTGTCAGGGGAAACGTGAGAAGGGGTACTTTTTTGAAAAGATGTGTAGACATGGTTTGATTGGGTAGAGCTGCGAATATACTCAATTCAGAGCGTCTGTTCCTTGCCACATCTTGTAATAAACCTACTAAGAAGCAGTGCGTTGAGCACCAGTGTATATTTTTTATAAAATAAAGCCTGGAACATCGGCAGATCGGAGTTGTGCTATATTCATTGCCATTCAACGTCACTGTGTATTATTTCCATGAATTGTGGTAGGTTGAAATATTTGATATCTTTTTAAATGAAAATTGAATGTAAATTGATAAATTATGTCTGTATATATGTGTGGTTCAGTAGCGAACATGATGTAAAGCCTATAGTGCTCCAGCCTGAACAGAAGGTGTCGGAGGAAAGTAAAACTGCATGGAATGGCCAAACAGTACACTGACACCTAGATTATTGACTAGAAAGAAATAATGCTGGAATTGCAGAGGCGTAGTAACCATTAGGGAGGAAAATACTGGTATAAAGTATTTCAGATGAAGCTGACAGTTGGCCTAACGCTCTGAACTCAATGTTTGTGATGTATTGTGCTCAGTGTAGAAATAGAGTATAAATTAGTTCTGAAGTAGGAGGTACAACCTTCTTGTTTCAGGGACCGTGGTCTTAAAGTTATTGAGCAGCACCTGATCAGAGCTTTGCTGAAGCCAGAGGCGGACAGCATACTCCTTGGTCCATTAAGCAAACAGTGAGGTGGCTCCAGAACTCATTAAAGCACTCGAGCAGAGGAGTCTTGTACTGCAGTCATCACGAAAGTTAAGAAAGTGTGGCCATGGAGCTCAACATTATGTACCCCACCTTAAAATGACATTGTAAAATAAAATTAAGAGGGGAATTTAATTGTTTTAATGCCAGGAACTGAGAACATCTCCAATACTAGTTCCAACAAAGACAAACTATTGAAGTCATGATGACAAATACCAACAGAGCTTGAAAAAACAAAACCAAACCAGTATTACCTCATACTACTACTACACAACTGACACACATAGGATACTATTAATAATATATGTCACTACAAGATTCATATTGATAAATTCTGTACATATAACTTGTAATTAAAATTGATTGTGATTCCTGGTTCCATTTGTATTTGAATCAGGACACATATACATTAATGACAGCACTGAATACATATTGTTATTTGAAAATTTATCAGTGACTCATTTAAGATATCCTCATAGAGTGTTATATGTATGTGAGTGTCACAGTGTTGTCAAGTGTGGTGGAATAAATTAAATTGTTTATCTGTCTGTTGTTGTTGTGACTTACACTTCATCATATACATACCCTAGACATATAACGTAGTCATCACACTATTCCAGAATAATTCTGACTGAGATATACATATGTGGCAGCAAGTAAGGTTATCTATAATACACTACTCTTATTAGATATAGATACCTTCACAGCTGATCTCAGTCAGTACACTAAGTCCCCTATAAATATTTATAACATCCCACTTCACCACAACGCTGTTGACAAAGAATGGTCAATATTGACACAGTGTACACATCTTCATAGAAACAATGATTGTGATGCTGAAAGGACAGTTTTAGAAGCGTCCAAAGCTATTCACAGAGAAGTCTGCACGTAAGTAATTATGTGAAATTATTTGTTTGACATTGATTCAGAGATGTGATCAAGCCTATGTCTTTGTACTGATATTTAAACGTCCAATTGACTCTTATATTTTTTTTTTTGTTTTCATTTGAGCATAGTGTTTCAAAAAATGTATTTCAAGTCTTCTAAATATATCAACATATTTTGTCAGAACACATTCTAAGTAGGTGGATTTTGACTCTCCAAATTGTATTTTCTCTAGAAATTCTGGTTTTCCTATGAAAATAAAACCCATACATTTCTCAGAACCTTATTAGTGATTTTCTTATATCTTCCTTATTTCTTAGTCAATCAAAGTGATGTTCGGCACATATGCTTTCAATTAGATATTAAATCTTTGGTCACCTCTGATTCTTGACATTTCATCAAAACTTGGTTTTGCTGCAAATAATGTAAAAAGTGTGAAAAATGTGTTACTATTTGTAAATACGAAGTTTATATATCTAAGTGATCTACTAAAGTTATCAAAAATCTAATGTGACAAAAGTTTAAATATACAAACGTGCGCTTCAGTTTCAAGTTTGATGCTCATAACTCAACAAATGAAATAAATTCCTTAGCAACTTCAAATATACGAGAAGCGTTCAGAAAGTAATGCACCACATCGTTTTTCTCAGGAGCTGTTTATTAAAAAAGCATGAAATTTATACACAATATACATAGATATGTCATGTAAACATCGGTATTATTGAACATAATCCCCATCAACTTGTACGGCTTTATGCCAGCGCGAAACAAGTGCATGTATTCCTATCCCGTACCACATTTTGTCTTGATTATGTAGCCATTTCTTCGCTGCATGAATCACTTCTTCATCATCTTCAAACCTTGTCCCACGGAGTGCATCTTTAAGTGGACCAAGTAGATGAAAATCAGAGGGTGCCAAATCGGGACTATAGGGTGGATGGGGTAGTACAGTCCAACCCCATTTGGTGATTGCTTCCCGTGTTGCCAGATTTGTGTGAGGTCGCGCATTGTCGGGAAGGAGAAGCAGGTCTGAAAGATTCTTGTGCGGCCGAACTCAGCGAAAATGTTGATTGAGTTTTTTCAATGTCTTAATGTAACCTTCCGAATTGATTGTCTCTCCTCTTGGCATAACGTCCACAAGAATCACACCTTCACTGTCCCAAAAGACAGTGATCATGATCTTTCCAGCTGAAGGAATTGTCTTGAATTTCTTTCTTCGTGGTGATTGCGGATGATGCCACTTCATTGACTGTCTTTTTGTCTCAGGTTCAAAATGATGTGCCCAGGTTTCGTCACCTGTAACGATCTTAGCCAAAAAGTTCTCTCCATCAGCATTGAAACGCTCCAACAATTAAGAAGAAATTGCTTTCCTTTGCAATCGGTGGTCATTTGTGAGACTTCGAGGAACCCATCTTGCGCAAACCTTAGAAAATCCAAGAATTTTTATAACTGCATTTGCACTACCAATGCTGACTGACAGCTGTAAGGCCAATTGTTGAGTAGTGATTCGCCTATCAGTAACAATAATGCCCTCAGCGCATTTCAACATTTCTGCGTTGGTGGCTGTGGCAGGACGTCCACAGCGCGGTCGATCAAGCAGCTCCGTATCTTCACTTCCTGATTCTTTGATTCTCTGAACCCAGCGACTGACTGTACTACTGTCGACAGCATAACTTCCATACAAATCACATAGACGCTTGTGAATGTTCACAACAGTTTCCTTCTCTGCAACGAGAAATTCTATCACAATTCGCTATTTATAACGAAAGTTGCTAACACGCTCCAATTCAACGGTTTAGGGCAGCCGTATTATTTGGCCGGTTGCAGTGCAATTTGGTGCACACAATAGGCGCATGCCATATTTGAAGTGTGCTAAATTTCATGCTTCTATCTTCAGTATTAGCTGAGAAAAACGATGTGGTGCATTACTTTCTGAACGCCCCTCGTAGTATTAAAATCCAATCTGGCCACCGTTTCCGGGTCAACAAATACCATTATAACATCAAATGAGTTAATATACATAACTATCAATGTTGGACTATAACATGTTTCATTTGTGTCAACATCTGCAATTATTTATAGAAATAGCATTTCACTGTAGCTCTTCTCATTAATTAAATAAATAGTTCAACATAAGTGTATTGTAAACATTGCAGGACTGCTAGCAAGTACGTGGATTGTCTTGAAAATAAATGTCAAAAGGCCGTTGACCTAACAGAGAGTATTGCCAGGATTCGCAGCCGATGCTACGGTAGTAAATCTTTTGTTATAACTATATGTGTCTTTAACATGGTTAATACTGTTCTTATTGCATCACTGTCTGTCATCCATGAGAGTTTCATGTGAATCACAGTGTCGCATCTGTTGGTTGCCATTTTTGTCTTCAATGGGTCGTTTTCACAGCTCTGCCATGGTGATGTTCATCATATCTATTTCTTCGAAATCACCTCCAGCTGTATTTTATTGTCTGGTTCTACAAATTAATGTAGAAGTCTGAGGGCGAACGAATAAGAAGTCAGGTTCTACATTCAAATTTGAATAAAAATATCAAATAAATACAAGCAACAAGCAACAGACTTTCATAAATGGTTTTGCGTACCATCAATAACTATGATAAAGAATAGAAACGAAACGCTCTTCTGAGTGTTTCGTTTCCCGACACATACTTATGTGTCCCCTTTGTTATATTCTACATCCCATTTATCTCATAATTTATACTCGATGAGAATTAAATTTAAACCCTCGGGATAATTCTTTTTTTTTACATTTAAATTATATAACTTAAGCTTCACATTACATTTAAATGAAAAGGTTAATAGCTCGGATAGAATATGTTTACATTTACATTTCCACAGATTGAAAAGTGTTCACAATATAAATTGAATATGTTTTCATTTATATTACACTGATTTGAAAAGTTTGAAACTTCCATTAATTTTAAAGTGCATATGTTAACATCGACATTTACTCTGGTTTGAAACTGTAAGTATTATATACTGTTCAAAAACATAAACGCATAGGTATCCGAGGGCGCGTTTTTATGAGTTTGTAAGTAAAATTTGGGTCTAGGGTATATAAAAACCAGCCTCAAATGTTCTTTACAGTGTCAAATTCACGTGTTGACCTGAATTGCGTTCGTTTTTGTAATCGTTACAACGCAATGGTCAATAGTGTTATGACGCAATTTTTGACCACAGCTCATGTTGCTCGCACGTGAAAGCAACAAAATTTGGGGTGAACACTATTCACTGACTACGCAACTGAAACCCTATAAAAGGATAACGCTACACACACAAAAATTCAGTTCATTTTCAAGCAGACATTTATGGCGTCCCTATCGATAAATTTAAGGAACATTGCTATTGGCCGACTGCATGCAGGCGAAAGTCAAAGTCAAGTTGCCAGGCATCTAAACGTGCGTCAGAGTACCATCAGTCGACTTTGGCACCAGTTCCAAGCCACTGGCTCAGTTGAAGACCGGCATCGCAGTGGACGACCCAGAGTGACAACAGCAGCGGAGCATCGCTTTATTCTGCTTTGTCACGTCAGAGACAGATTTACAACAGCTTCCTCAACTGCCCAGTCATTGCCTGCTGGACGTCATCTGTCTGATCAAACTGTCCTGAATAGACTGCATGACACTGGTCTTTGGGCACAACGACCTCACCGAGGACCTGTCCTTACGCGCCGCCATCGCCAAAATCGACTTCTTTGGGTCAACCAGCATCGTCCCTGGGCAGCTGACAATCAATGGAGACGTGTCTGGTTTAGTGACGAATCTTTCTTTTTGTTGCAGCATCATGGCAGACGGAGTAGGGTCTACCGTAGGCGAAATGAACGTTTTGCCCAAAATTGCGTTGATGAAGCTCCGCCGCACGGTGGTGGAAGTGCAATGGTGTGGGGAATGATCAGTTACAATGGAAGGAGTAAATTGATGCACACTGAAGAAGGCTTGAATGCGCAACGATACGTCAATGAAATTCTTCGACCCCATGTCCTTCCACATTTGGCTGCCCAAAGGTCTGTGTTTCAACAAGATAACGCCAGACCCCATTGTGCACGGTTGACCACGCAGTTCCTGACTGCCAACAGCATTCTCACTCTTCCCTGGCCATCCCTGCCTCCAGACATGAGTCCGATTGAGCACATGTGGGATGAGCTGCATAGACGTGTTTGTCGCCGAGACGTTGCTCCAGCCAATCGTCGTGATCTGTTTCAGGCACTCCAGGAAGAGTGGGCAGCCATCCCACAGGCCCACATCAGACGTCTGATCGCATCCATGCCCAGGAGATGCCAGTCGCTGATCGATGCAAGAGGAGGCTACACACCATACTAATGTGAAAGCCCGTACACCAAAAAGCTCTCGGGACCCAGGTGCAAAACAAATGTCAATTGATTGCTTGAACCCTAAGGCATTCCTGTGTGCAATTTTAACAATTAACTCATTAAATTAAAAAAGTTATTAAATGTCAAAATTATGGCTATGTGTGTGCCTTCAGTATCTATGCGTTTCTTTTTTGAACAGTGTACTTAGGATGTACATCATTTCTTTCATCTTTTCCTCCCTGCTCCATATGGAACTCGGAATTATTTTTTGATTTTAGTTTTCTTTAAGAAACTAGCAATAAAGCAATCACCAGCTCGTGCAGTGGTGGTTCATGAATCATCATTCAATATGATGAGGTTGCCAGCCTCAAATGACTGGGACATCCACTAGCGATTTTACATATTAAATATCACATGGTAATATACCTATATATGTTAGTTCACATGTTAGTAATAAAATATAGAATGTAAAATCACAACTTATGTGATAAAGTTGATATTTAGTTGGATATAATATATGTTGATAAAGTACACCAGAACACTCCTAGGCGGGAAGACAGGCGTCTATCATCATTGATTAAAAAAACAGTTGAGCGCGAGAGACAGAAGAGTCTCCCTAAGTGTGTTGCCTAGAGCCCCTCACTGTAAGTGTATCGGCATGTCAACTTTGACCTTACGCAAGTGTTGTGTAGACATGGATGGAGTGTATAATGTGCGAATGATGATAAGGGTTCGTGTTGTTGACAAATGTTCTCTTCTCACACTCATGTATGACCGGAAGTCATCGACACCAACGACTGTGTACCTTTTCTAAAGTTTAATTGGACGTACACACTCGACAGCACAGATAGTGGGACTAAATCA
>JAMPIV010016121.1:0-34204 GCA_024509875.1 Oreohelix idahoensis
CAAAGCAGGGTCTATTCAGTTGGTGACTTTACTCGAGTGTATCTGTGCAGTATTTGTGACAGAGACCACCATTATTGCCCGCCAGCACGGAGAGGTGGGACCACCTGATTTCAGCACCAGAGCGACAACTACCAGATGAGTGAGCCTCTGGTCTGCTGGACTTTCACCAACGCCCTTTAGTTACTAATAACCCCATAAAGATTCCCACCATTTTCTGGACACTGTGTAGTCAATATAGACAGGTGTGATGAGGCCACCCCAACTGCACAAACAGTACTATCCTCCCAAGTAGATGAATACTAGAACATTTTAATAAAACTAACTAGTATAGTACATATATATGTACACTATTGCATTTATGATATAATATTCTATGCATTTCTTTTCATAATCTCTAAATCCTTTTAAGTTCTGGTCAACCTAAAAAATTGACACAGAACAAAATAAATGTAATATACTTATATCAAAAAATTTTACACACGTGAGTTAGTTCAGTGTATTTTAACATTTATTAATATTATTAGTCTTGTTAATATCTGTGGGTATATTTATAATCCATTACACCACACTACATATCATAACCCTAGACACTTTACGTAGCCACATTCATTAAAAAAAATTAAGTGTGAGGTCGTAGTGGTAGCAAGAAAGGCCTTCTGACAATTCACCACTACATTTTATCTCAGGAGCCTTCACAGCTGGCCTCATACAATTTACATTTAGTAATAACACCATCATACAATACCATCAAACACCACTACAATTGTTTAAAAATCTACTTGTAAGTATAGTATATCTCTCTGTGTGTGTAGATATATCTCTGTGTGTGTGTTTAGGTATCTCTGTGTGTGTGTGTTTAGAGACGTGGCAGAGGAGTTGACAAAGGGTGGATCAGCCCCCGGGAACCACATGTTTTAAATAAGCTCCTGCTTAACCCAGAGATTATTACACGGGAGGTTCGGGATTCAGTAAGACGTTCATATTCAGGGACGTTGTGGCAGCCAGCTAGCCAGCCATGCAACTGTTCTGCAGCTTCGTGAAAATCACCCACAATGTCAACTTTGTGGATAGCTAAACAGGATGTCCTGAAAGAGGTCAACGCGCAAAGGAAGCTTATTACGTTCATCTGTTAAAAAATACTCCACTTTTTTGGCATAGATAGAGGAAGACAGACGATACTGGACAGTTTGATATCATGGCGTGGACAGAAGTCAACAATATAATTGATAAATAGAGGATGGAGTCAGGAAGTTGTGGAGAGACATGTTCAACTACGCCACCAGACATGTTCAACTACGCCACCAGATATGATACTTGAAGAAGTTCAGCAACAGGTAAATATGACGGGGGAGAAGGGTAGGGCATGATAAAGAGAGAAGATGTTAGAACGCTAAAGATTGGTGCACAAACAAAATTAACAAGATAATCGATAAACGGCGTTGAGTGTAGGTAGTTGTGACGAGGCACCACATTGGCAATGTGTAATGTTCCAGCCCCATATTACTGGCCTCTTGCGACATGCTAGTGTGAACAGTAACCTTATTCTTTGTTTGTGTCATCAGGGAATTACACGAGACTATCTTTACATGCCATCATCATTTCTGTTGACGTTCCCTGTGGAGCATATAACATCCACTGCAACTGGTCTCCTTGCAGGAAACCTGCACCAAATTATGTATATGCTCTAGCAGCAGTGATTTATGCAGCAATCTGCTTTACATGATGACATTGCTAGACCCTTGCATAACCTTATATTAGTCGTCTCTCACAAAATGATCAAGGAAGGAGAAGTTATATTAGTCGTCTGTCACAAAATGATCAAGGAAGGAGAAGTTATATTCCTTCTTTGTTTCCCCAGAGACCCCGGAGAACCGCATGCAGGTGTCATCATAATTTAAGGAGAGGAAAATAAAATAGTAAAAGTGCGAGCAAGCAAGCCGTCAAAATCGTACAGGAAATAAGTGGGTTGTGCTCTGCCCTCGCGATAACATTAATTCTGCTGCCAAAATTTCAATCCCTTTCAACTTCAATGGGAAAAACCAGCGTGCTCTTTTAATGGGTTTTCAATATAATTTCACGGTGCAAAGAGCGCTGTTTCCGTATTTTCCAGAAAAACAAGCGGAATTTTCACTTAGGCAATTACTATGCAGCGGATTCCAGCAAAGGATTAAAAAAATTACACGTTCAGCTACATCTGGGACGTGTTAGCACGCTGGAGATCAATGGATATAAAGAAAATAATGGGTTAAGTAAACTTGACAGTCGCAAAAGAAAGATACACAGGGTGTCCATAAAATTGTCATCCCATTATAAGCCTTAATAAAATCGTTATTTTACGAACTTTCTTAAAAAGGTTTTCAGCAATAAATAATACAACTCAAGAAATATTTGTTTCAATTAAGTAGACTACCACAGATGAGTCAATACTTCAGTAAACTAGAATTCAGTAAACTTTCACGTGAGCCCCCATTTGTAGCAAGTAGAATATCAAGGCAAAAGAGGATTTCGTTCTAAATATTAAGAAAAGCGTCTGGTTTAATGGTAGCTAACGTTTCTTCCATCTGGTGTTCTAATTTTGGGGTGTGCGGGGTTCAATTCACGATATCGACACGCTCTAGTCTACCCTGTTGTAAATTGGGTGTCTGACCTTACTCTTGAGATAGGGAAGGAAAATGCAGCAATGAAGGGAATTGGTCACCCCACCTCTCGATGCCTATGAGAATAAATGAATTCAGTATGAAAGGTGAGAGAAAGGAAGGGCAGCATGTCAGACGGGCCTGTGTGCCCAATTCTCAACCCTTTGAACATAAAGTTCGTTCTTTCGTTCGTTCGTTCACCTAGTTTAGTGAAGACTCTAACACACCACTTCCCTACTGCAGTATCTGCTATGAGACAACTTTTTGTAACTTGTATGTAGTCCCGTAACAAGAAATCCAGAGGTATGATATCTGGGTAGGGAAGAGGTGATGGAATAGGGCCATCTCGCTCAATCTAGAGAGAATGAAATTTTCATTGAGGAACCTGCCCACTTCTAATCCCCTGTATGGCAGTGCCCCATCTTGCTGAAAGATGGGGTTGCATATGCTCAAGCTGCGGGGCAGCATACGATTCAAGAATTTCTAGGTAATTTGTAACCTTCACAGTGTTCTCATTGAGGAAAAATGGTCCCGTCACACGGGTATGAAAAAGAGCACACCAAAATTGTATCTTGGAATTGTCGCGTTCGTGTTGAATAAATTCATGCGGATTTTCTGACTCCCATAGTTAATTAAAACACAAATTTCATGAGCTGTGTTTTTATTTACTGAAAACCGTTTTAACATAGCTCCTAAAATAACGAATTTATTAAGGCTTATAATGGGGGGAATAATGTATGGACACCCTGTGGTTCCGTATGAAGCAGACACGCTGAAAACGGATCGGTAAACAATATAAAGAGCTATTCAAATGATCTGAAAGCAAAGGTTTAAAATTTTAGATGTAACTTGAGAAGGCAGAGCAAGCAGCGCAGAAATCCAAAAACAAACCTTGAATGAAGGCGCTGAGCCTTAAGATAATTCTAGACACCGTTGGGCGGGTCCAGTACCAGGGATGAATACAGGCAGGAAGAAAAAAACCAAGTATGGCAACAAACAGGACTACGCATGAGGTGGATAGAAACAGTACACACATGGTCACCTGGTTAGAGCGAACCGTCGAGAGAGAATTTTGAACAGAAAACGTCTTCTTCGTGGTTCTACCTCGTTCTCTTTAAAATAAATGTATCTGTATTTCTAATTAACCCATCTTAGGCATCTAACATTGCTTTATAGCAGCGGTAGTCAGCCCGTAAGCCATGGTGACCTAGTTCTCTAAAGATTTTCTCCCCTACCCCTTTTTTCGCTCCTTATGGAGCATGCGCCACGCCTGCAGCTTATCTCCCTTGAAGAAAACCTACATGAAAGCATTTATGCAGCGATACTCTCTGTAGCAGTATGTTTTACTTGGTCAAGTTGTCACCCCGTGCACAACCACATATTAGTAGCCTCTTACGACATGTCTGGGGTAGCTGAAGTTTTATTCTGTCTTATATCTCACCAAGGGACCCAAAGACGCAACAATAGACAATGCAGTCAGCGACCCATAGCTTGACTGCTTGCGTCAAGGTCAGCGAACCAGAGCTGACCAAGACCCTACTCCACCTCCACGTGGTGGTCCTGGAAACAGGCTGCATCACTGCAGTCTGGCTGTGTGAGTAGGGATCGAAGAGGGAAGGCTAACCCGGTCCCAAAAAATGCCGTGCGGAAGTCGGATGTGTCGGACGAAAGGCGCAAATATCGCAGCTCGCTGTAAACGGACACAACGCAACCAACTTCCTTTTCAGGACGAACGAGGGAGAAGAAGAAGAGAACCAAAGACCCGTCTGAACAACACAGGGCTCTCTAAGGGTCTACTTTTATCAAATCACGCGCCAGTTTTCAGATTTTAGAGTCTTCGGAATTTGGAGTAAGAGCAACCTGTATGTAACTGTTATCTATGCCGAACGATCTGCTTTCTGCTATTCCTGTAGCGTGATTGTCTCCCCTGCTCTGCAGTGGTGGTATAACAATAATCTAACTTAGTGCCAAGGCAAGCGTCTTTAAGACCTGTGTGATCTAGGCGTCTAGCGTAGACTGCTGGAAACTTGAACCACAGACTTGCACCACAAACTGATACCACAAACTTGCACCACAAACTGATACCACAAACTTGCACCACAAACTGATACCACAAACTTGCACGACAAACTGATACCACAAACTTGAACCACAGACTTGCACCACAAACTGATACCACAAACCCGATTATCGGGAGTGAATTTTATAGACTTGTTGCACAGGGAAAATTTGCGAATAGTGTCGGGCTATTAGTTTTAAGAGGCCATATTACAGGTGGTCGGGCTATTAGTTTAATTATAATCTCAATGTTATTCTGTATGGTACGTTCCTAGGACTCGCCTTTATCTGTATCACCATCATCATCAATATCATCAACATAATTTTCATTATTATCATCATTTCTGTATAGAGCATTAAACTACCACAGCAGACTCATATCTTTCGGTCTCTCTCCAGAGACACCCGGAAATTACGCGTTTGCATACAACGTACATCATCATCATTATCATCATCATCATCATCATCATCATCATCATCATCATCATCATCTTCATCGTCTTAATTTCCGCTCCTTACAGAGCATTGAACCACCACTGTAGTTGATCCCCTTGCAGGACGTCTGCACTAAGCAGTCACGTGATCTTTCAGCGGGGGTTTCTGTGACACACAGCGCATGATGAGGTTGTCAGTCTCATGGACAACTTCATCATTAGCAGCTCTGTCAACACTAATTGAGTGGGTTTACAATAAGAGAACAAACAAACTAAGACTCAACCTAAGCTAGGGGACCATACACGTTATAGCATGCACACTTTAAATAAGGGAGTAGCACCAACAAGTTTCAAATCCCTCTTTAATCAACACATAACAACATAGCTGCACTACGGCCTGAGTGGAACATTATCAGATTGTTTAAAGATAATGTAACAGCCTTACGCCAGGCTATATAACCGCACCAACAAGGCTGGGTCAACACATGACCGCGAAAGTGTCATAAATAGAGAAACCTCTTTAATTACGTGTTAACACAACTTGGTTATAACTAACCTGACAAAATGTCGCCAAAACTCAGCAGGAACCTATCAAAATATGTGCTACTAACAATAAGGCCTGAAAATCAAAATGGCACAGGTCTGTCCTTTAGGCTACGTGGGTTGCCTTTTTTCTTCTTTTTCTTCGTACACTCTCAGACGTCAACTTGTTCAAAGATATGTTCAAAGAAAGAAGTGGTCAGCTTGAAGCTATTTCTATCTCCATAGAGCTTTTCCAAGAATGGTACTGGTGATGGCCACATCAGCTTTCTCTGTCCCTCATTTATTGGGTATCTTTGAAGCAGATGTTTAGCAGTCATTTTATCGGTGCCACAGTTACACTCATCGGTAGTTCCTTTAGCTTGGTGAATAGGTGGTATCTCAATGTGTTGTGGCCCGTGCGGAGTCTGAAGATTATCAATTGTTCTCTACTGCTGAGCTGGTAATATGCATCATTTTTTTTACGTAGCCTGGATGTTCTGCTTCCCATTTGTTCCTGTATCTGCTTCTGATAATACTCTTTGCCTCTTCAAAAGTTGTGCTTTTATCAGGCTGAGGTAGCTTTCCATCTTCCTTTGCCAGTCTGTCAGCTTCTTCGGGTTGCCTTTCAAACAGGCTAAAAGCAAGCCTGCTTGAGATGGAAGACACGAGTATACTTACTGACACTTCCCATGATTCTCGTGGTCACATGATCATGTCCTGTGATTCAGTTCACGAGAACTAATTAGAGGTCTGCGTCGTTAATAACAGTCTACGGGCCTTGCTCCTATCGGCGCATCCGCCTGTTATGGTAGTGGTAAAACATACCGTGACAGTGGGCCTTGTACGACATGTTTGAGTGTGCGCTAACCTTGTTCTTCCTTTTTTCTTTTCAGAGACTGTTTGTCAAATAAAAAGCTAAAAAAAGAGGCAAGCAGAGGTCACGGACCAGGTTTGATTAAATTGTTGTCTCAATTGCACGCTCCTGACATGGCGTGGAACGAAATATGACTAAACTTTAAGTCGAAACAGTAAATCATGTTACATGACTTGCACTTTGTTTTTGTCTTTAGTATAACAAGTTACAGTTAAGGGAGATGCACTCTTAATAGATGCAGAAAAAAAGAGAGAGAGCGAGAGAGAGAGAGAAAGAGAGAGGTCACCACTTCTATTCTATGCATTAGAATGTCTTATTCTTGTTCTTTGGTTCATGGCTGCTGGCTGACGGAGCACTTAGTCACCATGGCACGTGGTTGCGTAGGGCCGCAACAAACTTGTCTCCACTTTGTCGGTCGGTGGCCATTCTTCGTTTAGTACCCCAACTCTGGTTCATGCTTTGCATCTCTGCTTCCACAGTTCTCCGCCAGGTTCCTTTTGGTGGGCTTCTCTTGAGATCTAGTGTACGGAACATTTATTTTCTGTTTTTGGTGCATTTTGTAACAATACAAAAGTAGTCCCTAAAATTTATTTGCTTTGTTTTTCAGTTTTACAGCAGCCCACTTCACTATTTACACATACTGATAATTTACTGTCTAAGGGACAGCAAAATAGCAGCATAGATGAACTTAGGCCCTGCTTGATATCTAGCTGTAATTATAAACACAACGAACCACAATTCTAAAACTGAAAGCCTCACATATTTTAACACCTCAACTGGTTCAATCTTCCCCAAACGGAATGTACAAACGTTTACATATTTGCTTGACAACTCGCATACTAAACCGAGCGCTATACGAAAACTACCGGACTCACCCGAAGTCCTATCTCAGCGGTTCTCAACCAGGAGAACGCATATTCCTGGTGGTATTCGAGAGATATCGATGCTTTGCATAAAAAATGGCTGTTTTTAGGTGCTTATAAGCAATATCGGACGACAGCACAAACACAGGGCAAATAAAAAAAAAGAAATTAAAAAAAAACTCACAACAGAGTATAGTGCATGTGTACTCAAGAACCCCATAGATGGGAAAAGAAATTGAGAAATAAGAGCAAAGTGGAACAGAAGTATGGATACCCCAAAACAATCTAAAAAATTCAAGGAATGGTGAAAATATAGAAGAGCAAAGTGAAGGGCATGCAATTCATGTCGAAAGAGTCAACATTGCAAGCACCGTAGGGGCCCAGGGATTGACACAAGGGTCAAGCTCCTGCAAACTAGCTGTCTCCCTGGTCACCTATCGGGTGCTGGGTGCCTCTAAATCACAGCATATAGATGGTAGATATCACCAACTCTGATACACAGGATTCGATGTCACCAACTAAGATACACAGGATTCGATGTCACCAACTCCGATACACAGGATTCGATGTCACCAACTCCGATACACAGGATTCGATGTCTCCAACTCCGATACACAGAATTCGATGTCACCAACTCCGATACACAGGATTCGACGTCACCAACTCCGATACACATGTTCGATGTCACCAACTCCAATACACAGGATTCTAAAGTGCCTGAAATTTTCCGTAGCTGATGGTTTTCTATTCCATCTACACTGGTTGGAGGATGTCCAAGTTTCTCACCACGTACAGGTAATAACAGTATTAGTATTAGTAATAACAATATTAGTATTAGTAATAACAATATTAGTATTAGTAATAACAATAGTAATACCGCTAAAGAAAAACAAATAAAAGAAAATAGTCAAAACTCTCTAATAATTAATAAACAAAAAACTAACACAACATTTAAAAAAAAATGGAACCACATAATAAAAAAATAAAAATAATAAATAATAAAGCTACTAACTGATGTTAGTTTAAGGAAAAACAATGAAGTAATACAAACCATATGACACATAAAAACCTTGTCGTATTTTGAATCTGTCTCACAACACGGTCATATTTACCGCGCTCACTATAGGATAAATGGACAGATAGAATAGCCAATCAGGACGCTCCTTTTCTAGTATGTGTAAAGAAACCTTTTTATGTTTGACAGAAAGGGCCTATTCTGTGTATTTGATAGGAAGGAGTTATTTTATTTCTTAAACAACAACGATATATAAAAGGAAATACATAACTGTTATAACACTTGGGATATTACTTAATAAGTAGGTACAAAGACGGCCTCATAATAGTAATTCATTTAAAGAGAAAAATTGGTTTTAGTGATATTTCTACATCAGGGTAGTTCCCGATTTAATTAATTAAAGACTGCATAGATTTAAATGCCATGTAATAACTAAACAACAAAGATATAGAAAGATAGAGATAAATTAGCAGTTTAAATATCACTTTAAATAACTAAAATCGGCTCAGTAATAAGTTAGATATAGAATATTTAAACTTAGTCATATTATACGAGCAAGCTGAAAAACGTTTAGGTTTTGATTCTTAAACACACATTTGGACCGTGCTTCCGATTGGGCGGACACGGATATATATAGAACGGGGACTTAGGGGAGTTCCGGCACAAAATTTAAATATACCAAGCTGAATGAATCGAGCGCAAACTGTTACTGCAAAGTCTTTTGCCGCTGTGATCTGGAAGCAGACCTAGATCCCTTTGAAAGCTTGTATCAGCTTGTGTATTATTGCCTGATGGTAAGAAAGATATATATATATATATTTGTATATATTGTTGATTAGTTGCCTGTGTATACCCGCTTATGTGTTCGGTGATGTGTAGAAAGTGAAACTACAGGACTAGTGTGTTGCCGCATTGAGGGCATACCTGTGTGATTTTGAAACGAAAGCCAGCTTTAGAAAATGTGTATAATATTTGTAAGTAGGGCAAAAATTACGACTGTAAGTTTTAATAGGGTATTTGAATGAGTATTTCATCCGGGAATTACACACTGTTCACGAACATAAGATAGGAGTACAGGAATTGTTAACATGATGTAATCAAGTTGTCACTTGCTATTGTGTACTTAACCAAATCATTGTATGGAAGCCAATCATGGGCTAAGGAATCTATCATAGGATGTTTACAGGAAATGAATAATCACATGGAACTGGCTGTAAGAGAAATGAAGTTATATGTCCTGTGCTAACTGTTAGCACAATATCTGAATAATGTTTATATGTGATGTTGTTTGTGTGTGTGGAGTGGTGCTGGAGCCTACATGGAATGCGATTATCTTTCATTCCTGGTTCTGTCTCGATATTACAAAGTACGAAACATCCACTGTAGAGGAAGTCTGTTGGTGCCTACAGCTCTTTATATACCAAGAGCCATACTACGTTCCCAGCCTGGAGTTGCAGTTTGTGTAATCCTGGCCTGTTGGATGCAGATCATCATCTAATAAGATAGGTGGAATCTAGTTCCACTTTACAGCAAATCCAGCCAAAAACTAAAGTTATAAAAACCACACAACATAATTAAGAAAAAAAAAACATTTAGGGATGATATATGAAGGACATTTGTTCACCAAAGTGAATTCTACAGTCCAGGGACATTGATTATAGTATTAGTAAAGAAAGTAATTGACATTATCTCGTTACCTTTACCATATTATTCATTATGGGAAAGTACATTCCATATTACTTATTTAATGATGTAAATACCATTTGATTTCTTTTAGAATTCCTGACCGAAAAAATAAAGCGGTATAGGACAAATAAATTGTAAATAATTTCAGTCAGTCTTGCTAAATAATTCTTATTAAGTTAATGTTCTGTATTGAGATTTATTACATATAAATAATTCAAATTTTCCCCTAGATAACTAGCCATTAAAACAAAAGTATATTCATTAATCAATGTGGGATCTAGAGAGGTAGCAGATAGATCTTCAGTACCAAACACTATCATCATACTTAAAGGTTTACATAGCTTGACCCCACTATTGATGTCGATACACCCTTGCTCTTTTCAGAGAAGGGGGTATTTCTGATAAGACCAGTCTCTTATCTGGCACTATCCTGGTATCATCTGATACACCTTTGTGTCCAGGAAAGTCTTTATTTTAATAACATCCAAACCTCTCGCGACAAACCTACAAAATCTAATATAAATTGACATCACCAACAGCAATCAATTACAAATGACAATGGGTATTTGAATATAACACAAAAATGAAAATAAAATGACGTAAAATGCTCTAATTATAACGGACAATAAGGTTGAACAGGGTAGACCAAGATGTTGGACGAACGGCGGCAAATGAAGATCATCTGATCGAATACTTTATGAGTTCTGATTACATGCCCCCCTATTCAGATTATCTTTTCTTATAATATCAACTGTAGGTTCTAATGACGATGTTTGTACTTTTCAACATATTTTATGTCATGTTTATAAGTAGTTAATGTTAACATGAGTGTGCTATTTTTTTTTTTTTTTTTACAACGTTGAATTCCTTGACATTGATTTGTAAAATGCATGTGGGAATAAATAAATTCAGTATGAAAGGTGAGAGAAAGGAAGGGCAGAATGTCAGACGGGCCTGCGTGCCCAATTCTCAACCCTTTGAAAATAAAGTTCGTTCGTTCGTTCGTTCCTCCCATTATCTATTAGAGGAAGAAGAAAGGACATTGCTGTCGATCACCTTTTAAGAACATTTACCTGTCATTACAGACTTTAAAAGTAAATTGCATGTGGGTGGCTAACCCTTTCTTGAAAAATTGAAACACGTGTCTTGTCCTCAAAAGAAAAAAATGAACTGACTGATATCTTTTGTGACACATCACTCTAGGTGTCATGTTAATTTTAAATACGTTGTACTTACATAATGTAGGTGGGCAGGGATCTGGGAGTCTTCTTGCTTGAGGCAAGGCACAAGTAGAATATCCGATATGTAGATTCAGTTTTGGACACTTGAAATAGATTGTGTCTCGTTTACGGTTGAGGCTTGATTGACTGAGAGATGAGTCTAATCTGTGAAACAATTGAACTTTGAAAAACGCTCATTATCTGCATGATTTGATGTGAACATCCGGTATAGCAAAGTTTCCGTTATATGGAAAATGTGAATGAGCCGAAGGACTATTTACACGGACACGTTCTGGGTGAAAACATTGCATTAGGAAAATGTTTTTAGTATTCCACTAATATCGTTCTGAGCTAGGTTGTTGGATACTTTCCATAATGCACCAGATAAAGAAGTTCGTCAAATTTTACCATTTGAGATGAAGTATTTGTGTGACGGTTGGGGGTTTTAGCATAGGGCTGACACCCCTGTCTATGTAAAAAGAAATGAAGTTACGGAAACGATGCCAAATGAACAAACTTTGCTGCTTGACATCCGGAGTCTGAGGCTCGTATGACGGTCAGTGGTGAGAGCCGAAAGGAAGCCACTGATACGAAAACGGACGTCCTGACCGCAAAACATGAAACAGAATAGGATTTTGGAATGTCTGGACAATGAACGAGACGGGTAAACTAAAAACCGGTCACAGCAGAAATGAGAAACTATAGATTACACATTCTAGGGATAAGCGAGAGCAGATGGACAGGGATAGGAAAAGTTAAAACAGCAACAGGAGAAACAGTACTTTACTCTGGAAAAGAGTATGTACAGCACAATGAAGGTGTAGCCATTATTCTACGGAAAGGAATAGAAAGGACATTACTGGAATGGAAACCCATCAACAACAGACTGATAAGAATAAGATTGAGAGGGAGATTCACCAACACTACAATAAAACAATGCTATGCTCCAACAAATGACAGCGATGATGAGGTCAAGAATGAATTCTATCAACAACTGGAGAAAGAAATGGAAGACACACCTAGATATGATCCAATCGTAGTAATGGGAGACCTCAATGCGAAAGTTGGAACACACAATACATATAATGAAAGAGTAATGGGGAAATGCGGCAGCGGAACAGCAAACGGAAATGGGGATACATTAATAAGTTTCTGCAGCATTAACAATCTGGTCATTAGAGGAACACTTTTCCCACACAAACAAATTCACAAATTAACATGGGAATCACCAAATGGTCGGGACAGAAACCAGATAGAGCACATTATGATTAACGGTAGATAGAGACATGCATTACAAGATGTGAAGGTAAGAAGAGGTGCGGATGTGGGAAGTGATCACCATTTAGTAGTAGCAAAACTGAAAGTGAAACTAAGAAGGGCTGGACCAACTGTAACTACACAGAAAAGGTTTGACATCAGCAAATAGAAGGACCCACTTACCAGAAAAGCTTTTGCGGCTGACATAAAGAAACGATATCAATTTGTCAAAAGTCAGGAAAAGACACTGACTGATGATATAGACCAGAAATTCAACACCATTTCAACAATATATACGGAAAGCAGCAAATCATTCTTGGGATTCCAGGAAAGGAAGAAGCAAGACTGGATAACACCAGAAACATTAAACACCATAACGATGAGAAAGGAAATGAAAGGAAAGAAAACAGAAGCGAAGTCCCCCAGGTTAAAGCAACTATATAGCGAACAGTACAGTCAGCTGGACAAGGAAGTTAAACGCCAAACCCGAGCCAACAAAAGGAATTTCCTAGACGATTTTGCAAGACAGGTAGAAGAGGCAGCACTGAGAAATGAACAAAGCACAGTATACAAAATAACTAAAATCATCAGCGGAAAACGAGGTGCAAACAATATTACATTAGTAAGAGATAAGCAAGGAAATCTCATCACGACAGCAGAGGGACAGGAAACAAGATGGACAGAGCATTTCAGAGAAACTCTGAAGAAGGAACGACCAGAGACACAATTGAATGTTCCTGAGGTTGAAAATGATTTAGATGTTAATACAGACATTCCACGAAAAGAAGAAATCATCACAGCAATCAAAGGGTTAAAGAATGGAAAAGCTCCTTGCCATAATAGCTTAAATGCAGAGCTATTTGAGACAGACCATGAGCTAGCAGCAGAACTATTAGAACCACTATTAGAACAAGTCTGGAAAACAAGGACAACACGAACGGAGTGGAATAAAGGAATAATCGTCAAATTGCCCAAGAAGGGAGATCTTTCAGACTGCAATAATTGGAGAGGAATCAATCTTCTCTCAGTTCCCAGACAAATATTGGGCAGGATAATTATACAAAGAATTTTAAAATCAGTTACCACAAACTGAGGAAAGAACAAGCAGGATTTAGAAAGAACAGAATGAACAAAGCAAGAACAGCCTTTTTTAGTCTAAACAACATCTGGAAGTCCTCTCAATACAGCACAAGCACAAAATTAAGATTATATCAGAGCTGTGTGCTTTTTGTGCTTCTCAGTGGTGCGGAACGCTGGAGAGTTACAGAGAAGGAAATGTCGAAATTGTCCTCTTTTCACACAACCTGCCTAAGAAAAATTCTCCGAATCTTTTGGCCGAATACCATCACCAACCAAGATCTGCTTACTCGGAGCAAGCAAGAGGACATGCACACTATCACAGCTGGCAGACGTTGGAGCTGAGTTGGCCATGTCCTCAGAAGAGACCCCGATGCCATCGCAAGAACAGCTATGCTATGGACCCCCGAAGGAAAACGGAAGAGACGCTGACCAAATCAACTTGGCGGAGGACTGTGGAGGCTGAGATGCAAAGAATGAACCAGAGTTGGGGCACAGTACGAAGGATGGCCTCCGTCCGAGCAAAGTGGAATCAATTTGTTGTTGCCCTACAAGACGCCATCAGGCGTGATGGCCACTGACTGCTTTGACGGTCGGCGGCCAAGGATCAAAGAAGATTTATGTGACGACCATAGCTGTTACCAGACCTAAAGATTTTTTATGTTTGGACATGCAGCCTAATATAACCGACTAGGTTGAACGGGACGCGCCTCCCCATTTTTTAAAATGTGAAAACTATAAGAGAAGGCAGAGTTGAAGGCAAACGTCCAAGAGGGAGACACAACTTTAAGAGGGAAGATAACATCAAGAGATGGACAGGAAAGAGTCTATCAGAGTGTACCATGCCGTTGGAGATCAATTGCAGCCGACCTTCGATGTAAAGATGGCACCTGATGATGATGTATGTGAATGTGGTTTTTTTTTTCAGATATTGTAACATAAAAGGAAATGAAAAGAGAACGACTTGACACTTCGGTGGACATTTGCTTTCAGTTATCAGCTTTGACATCTAATTTTAGCAAAGTCGCTGAAAATCTCTTGCAGCGTATCAAGACGGAAAATTGGAAGAAGTAATTAAAGAAATGGATAATTATAAGTTGGACTTATTGGGTGTCAGCGAGTGTAGATGGACAGGGAAGGGCATAAAATATATTTCAGAAGAAAAAAAGCAAATTATATACTCTGGTAGTAATGATAATCGTCACACAGAGGGAGTAGCCATCCTAATGACACAGAAAGCAGCAGCATCGCTTATCAGCTGGGTACCTATCAATGAGAGGCTAATATTAGCTAGATTTCAGACACGATTTTTCAAGCTCTCAATTGTACAATGTTATGCACCAACTAACGACGCTCTTGATACCACAAAAGATGACTTCTATGAAGCACTTCTAAGTACCATCAACACAATACCCAAGCATGACATAATAGCAGTCATGGGTGATTTTAACGCCAAAGTAGGTGACAACAACGATGGAGTACAAAGATATCTCGGTACTCATGGCATAGGCTGTTTGAATCAAAATGGCGAAAGACTTCTAGAACTTTGTGAAATATCAAACCTCGTTGTGGCAGACACCATCTTTCCACATAAGAATATCCACAAGATAACATGGAATTCACCTGATGGCAGAACTAAGAACCAGATAGATCACTTCTGCATAAGCGCTAAATTTCGCTCATCAGTTCAAGACGTCAGAGCATACAGAGGTGCAGAGATCGGAAGCGATCATAACCTCTGCATAGCTAAAATGAGAATTAAACTGAAGAAGTTATACCAACCGAATAAAAATAGAAGAATAGATGTACACAGACTGCAATCAAATGATATAAAGAAGGAATATAATGTCAAAATGAACAACTATTTCGATGCTTTAGGCAAAATTGACAACGATATCACCACCAAGACAATCGATACTAAATGGGAACAACTGAGAACAGCATGACAGAAGCAGCTGTAGCGACCACCGGATACCTAGTACATAAAAAGAAAAAAATGGATGAGAGAAGATACTTGGGATAAAATACAAGAAAGGAAAACAGCAAAACTTAAACTACTAGCAGCAAGTACACATAATGCAGTTGAATCTTGCAAACTAACTTATAACTTGTTAAATAAAGAAGTGAAGACAAAAACTCGAAGAGATAAAAGACATTTCATCAATGAACTGGCCGTAGAAGCTGAAAATGCTGCAAGAACTGGTAATAGTAGGTGCCTTTATCAAATTACAAAACAACTATGTCACCAGCCTACTGCTATGGAAACACCTGTTAAAGGTAAATTAGGGAATTCAATACCAACAGAAAAAGAACAAATGAAGAGATGGGCTGAGCACTTCATGGAGGTGCTAAACAGACCACCACCAACAGTAACACCTGATTTTAATAATGAAACATCCACAACCACCTTGCCAATAACTTGCGATGAATTCACGCTGGACGAGATCAAACAAGCCATTAAAAGATTAAAAAATTTTAAAGCTGCTGGAGTTGACGAAATTTCAGGGGAAATGATTAAAGCAGTTAATGACAACAACCTCTTGAGAATTTTAGATATTATAAATGAAGTATGGAGAGAAGAACAACCACCACAACAATGGAAAGACAGTATTATTGTAAAGTTACCGAAGAAAGGTGATCTATCAGACTGTAATAACTGGCGTGGTATATCTCTATTATCAGTACCTGGAAAATTATTATGTTGCATGATGTTAGAAAGACTTAAATTGCATGCTGACGAAAAGATCAGAGAAGAACAAGCGGGTTTCAGGCCGAAACGATCATGTATTGATCAAATATTCACACTAAGAACAATTATAGAAGAATCAGTGGAAAGGCAATCGCCACTTATTATCACCTTCGTCGATTTTCAAAAAGCCTTTGATAGTCTACACCGCCCATCATTGTGGAAGATACTTACAATCTATGGTTTTCCAACAAAATATGTGAATATAATCAAAGCGCTATATGACAATGCAAGATGTTGTGTTAGAACAAATAAAGGGAATACAGAATGGTTTACAGTAGAAACAGGGGTGAAACAAGGCTGTATTATGTCACCACTACTTTTTGGAATAGCTATTGATTGGGTTATGAGAAACTATACCCACAATGAACAATTGGGTATAAATGGACAAATGGAAAATTCCTGGGGGACCTGGATTTCGCAGATGATGTAGCATTCTTAAGTTCAACACCAAGACAATCCCAAGAAGCAATAAATAATTTGTGTCATCTCTCGGTTAAAATTGGTCTCCAAATAAATGCCTCTAAAACTAAAGCTATGAACTTTTCTAACGAGACCTTTGATATCATCTTGAACGGGGAAAAACTACAGAAAGTTGAAAGTTTCAATTATTTAGGCAGTAAAATGACTCAGGATGGTGACACAACAAGAGAAATCCATACTAGAATTGCTTTGGCAGCTAGCGCCTTCAATAGATTATCTAACATTTGGAAATTACGATCATTGAATATACATACCAAGCTTCGTCTGTTTAATTCAAATGTTATCTCAGTGTTAACATACGGCTGTGAGAGTTGGAAAATAACAAAATCATTGGAGAACAAGCTGAATACATTCGAGAACAAATGTCTTAGAAACTCATGAACATCAGTTGGAAAGAATTCAAGACTAATCGACAAATAAGAGAAGACTCTAGGCAGAAATATGTCTCCGACTATATAAGGAAAAGACGATGGTCATATATCGGTCATGTCCTACGAATGCAAAGCAACAGAATACCACTACAGGCGGTCACTGGGGTTCCTGAGGGTAAGCGGAAAAAAGGAAGACCAAAAGGAAGACGCAGGAGAACAATAATAAGAGAAGGAAGAACGTTGGGCCTAAATAATGTGCAAGAGCTAAGAGGAGTGGCGTCACAACGAACAACCTGGAGAGCACTGGTTTCTGCCTTATGCGCCGTGTTTGGCGCTTAAAGAATTTATTATTATTATTATTATTATTATCAGTGGCGTCACTAAAATATTAAGGACCCTCGGCCACATGACCCTTTCCCAGGGTTAACAAGGAAATTGGGACGACGCATGAGGGACATGACATGACGTTTAACGCACCAACAAAGGAAATCAAATGGATATTTTTAAAAGGCTAGGGTTCCCTCCCGCAGCTACTTTCTGGGACTCACTTTGTTATGTTGCCACATGGACAAGTCCAGTACACTAGGGCGGTAGTTACGCCACTGCAGCATGCCTGTTACATGACTGACTGAGTAAGTGCATTTTCTTTTTTAGATGTTGAGTCTTCATAATACTTACATTTGTTTAGTTAAACATTTAAATAATAACGCTTACTTTTTGGCTCTATTATACAAGGACCCTCACATGCATTCCAGAAAACTTAAAGAACCCTTTCTTAACATATGCCTGCAATAATCTTAGATGGTACCTGGTGGGTCATACTGGGATAAAGCTGAAGGAAAACTGCCTACGTTGTGTCTACAAGGCCTTCGCCAGGGACAGACAAACAAAGATATAAAGGAAAGAAAAGTGCGAGCTAAGTGGGAGAGATAACACGTAAATGAAAACATTACAACACGTTCATTTGGAAACGTGCGGTAAATACGCACAATGACTTCTACTATGCATACAGTGGGTACCCAAAGACCTTGTGGATCCTCCGCTGGGTACTACAGTCAAAGAGGTCGAGAACCACTGTCCTACCTGGTTACTTTCTAATATGTTCTTTCACCTGCCCATTTCGTCTCACTGTTCCTCGCGCCTGTCGTCTGCGCTTGCTGCCCGTGAACTTACCTGACAAGAGTGGCCTAGTGTGTGCCAGGCCAGACGACGAACAAATCTACAGGAGTGTTGGCAGTTTTCCCCCCAACAGAGCTGGTTCGTCGGTGTCGAGCGGACTAAGTACATTTTGTCGAGTTGACTGTTGTGGCGAGAAGGAGTAGATGAAGGCCTTTCTCAAGGATTGTCCAACTGCGTTAGGGGGAAGTGGTGTCACAAACTCAGTGCAAGCCTTACATTCTTTAGAGAGTTGGATGTGTTTTTATAATTACCCTCGAAGTTTCATTGTTTCTTAGTGAATGGTCAGGTAAGAATGAAAAAGTACTTACTTAAATATTTCACCTGTAATCCAACTACTTTGTAGTTTAGACTTGGGTTTTAGCTATAGGCACACTGTGGTAATATTGCTATTTTTAGTACTATCTGATACTTCTACAGCTAGCGATGATATCTACAAATAGGCTTACTATTAGCTATTATCACTGCCACTGTAACAATTTCCACGTCTGTCTCATCGTGATCATCTACTATTTAATGACTTTTCTTGATGACTTCTCTGAATAATTACTCTTTTCTCTTTCTCCTTATCTACTCACATATTATTTCTTCGTGCAGTTTTTATTAAGTTTCTTCTTTTTTTCACCTGCTATCTATCTATCTATCTATCTATCTATCTATCTATCTATCTATCTATCTATCTATCTATCTATCTATCTATCTATCTATCTATCTATCTATCTATCTATCTATCTATCTATCTATCTATCTATGCTTAAAGTAAATGTGAGGATGAAAGGATATTAGTATACATGATGAGAGAGAGAGGAAGGGCAGAATGTCAGACGGGCCTGCGTGCCCAATTCTTAACCCTTTGAAAATAAAGTTCGTTCGTTCGTTCGTTCTATCTATCTATCTATCTATCTATCTATCTATCTATCTATCTATCTATCTATCTATCTATCTATCTATCTATCTATCTATCTATCTATCTATCTATCTATCTATCTATCTATCTATCTATGTGTCTGTCTATCTATCTATCTATCTATCTATCTATCTATCTATCTATCTATCTATCTATCTATCTATCTATCTATCTGTCTGTCTGTCTGTCTGTCTGTCTGTCTGTCTTATCTATCTATCTATCTATCTATCTATCTATCTATCTATCTATCTATCTATCTATCTATCTATCTATCTATCTATCTATCTATCTATCTATCTATCTATCTATCTATCTATCTATCTATCTATCTATCTATCTATCTATCTATCTATCTATCTATCTATCTATCCATCTATCTATCTATCTATCTATCTATCTATCTATCTATCTATCTATCTATCTATCTATCTATCTATCTATCTATCTATCTATCTATCTATCTATCTATCTATCTATCAATCTATGTGTCTGTCTGTCTTATCTATATGTATGTCTGTCTGTCTATCTATAAGCCTGTCTATCAGCCTTTCTGTCAGCTGATAATCAGCTGATTATTGTTAACATTGTTGCTGTCATCCCCACATTGCTTCACAGGGATCTTTGAGAAGACGGAAAGAATAGGCCTTGTGATGCCTCAGGAATGTTGTGGGAGGCGACTAATATGAGGGGTTGTACATGAGGCTGGTGATCATCTTACCATGTTGTTACATAAACTACCCCAGCAAGAGTAACTGAATAATTGTGTGATCCATCAGGGCACGTTGCTCCACAATGCAAGAAACAGCAAAAATTGAAAGGATGATCTGATAGGAAAATTTAAATATACATTCTTTTGACTTAGTACATAGTAAAGGTTTACTACATTTAACTGGTATTCTCCGAGGTACACATTTGAAACTAGTAAGGTAAGTTAACATACATTCAACACATTTAATACCATTATTAACATTGTGGACTGTTTAGTAAACCTTATATTAATAACAACTATCATTAAAAAACCGTTAACTTAACTAATGTTAGAAACAGGTGTGTTTACCGTTAGTCAATCCTAGACACACATTTACTGTTGAAGAGCTATAGCATACGAGTGGAACAACTCTTCAAATTCTTTACTGAATATGCTGTTAAAGCTTTTGAATCAACTAGAACCCATTGCGCCCAGGAGAACCTTTGTACTTTAGTATTAACCAAACATCCCTAACAACCACTAACCGAGTTACCTCTCTGCCGCATTTAGTTTTCCTGAACCCCCCAACCCCCGATAACAGAACAGATATTTGCCACATCTTACCGCAGCTAACAGTGGACACATCCAACGAAACTGTTAACAAAAGTCCTATTTACTAAGATTTAACAACACCATTTATTTGGTCGTAAAAAACAACACATTACTTTTAACGAACACATTTTAACCGTTAGGCGAACCTTTCTTCAACACATGTTGAAAGGTGGGCCCGTTAACGAAGATACATTTTTAAAACCGTAAAATTAACAACACATTTACTGTTAACAACACATTTACCGTTAACAACACATTTACTGTTAACAACACATTTACTGTTAACGTCGTTTCCCGCTCTTAATTCTTTTACTGCTCTTTACTTTCCACTACCCTTTGGCGGGTTCGAAGCCAGGTCGCGTCATATCGTAGTCTGACCAGCCGTAAGAGTGTATAATGACTCTGCTCTTGAGTTAGGAAATGCGAAGGCAGCGAGAAAGGGAACTGCTCACCCCACCTCATAAAGCTGATACCTAGAGTATAGTCAAGCAGTGGCGTGGCGAAATCGGAGGGAGGGGCGTAGGTCCTCGGGCGCCGCAGAAGGGGACGCCAAAAATGTCAGGTCGTTTCTCTGCGAATGTATGTGCCCTATTAACACACTTGGAATCTTTTCCTTCTCAGCTGATTCTCTCATTTTCATTTTTGTCTTCAAAGCCAAGGCATTCCTCTTCTTCGGCTATATGATGACAACTTAAAGTTAGTGAGCAGCTGAACGTCCTCTTGTAGGCAGAAACCATGGACGCTACTTATCTCTTTCCCGAAACTCATGTTGCACGGAAACAACTCTGTTGGAGTTCAAGAGCAGAAACTATTAAAGTCATTTATGAATGATTTAATTAACTGGCATATCTACACGCATTTCGTGGACAGACACAATGACAAATGTCTTGGTGTTGTCACGTGCTGGCCTTCAAAGCACGTATACACTACCTAGACAGCGCAGACTACTATGGCTTTTTTCTTCTTCTTCTTCTTCGTTCGCCCTGAAAAGGACGGTGGTTGCGTTGTGTCTGTTTACAACGTAGCTGTGATATCTGCACCTTTCGGTCGACACATCCGACTTCTGCACGGCATTTTTTAGGACCGGGTTTGCCTTCCCATTGCGATCCGTGTTCGCTCAGCCAGACTGCATTGCTGCAGGCTGTTTCCAGGACCACCACGTGGAGGTGGAGCACGATCTTGACCAGCTCTGGTTCGCTGGTCCTGACGCAGGCAGTCAAGCTATGAGTCGCTGACTGCGGTCTCTATTGCTGCATCTTGAGGTCCCTCTCTGGCTTTTGATCACGTAGGAGTTTTCCTTCCTGAACCTGTTTTCGGACACGGCCAGCTCTATGTCGCCCTCACACGAGGAACAAATCATGAAAACTTGAAAGTTTTTGTTAAAAACACTTTTTATCAGGTAACATTCTTTGAAACAAATCTACGCACTTTCAAAAAAATTTTTGTCATCAAATAACTTTTATATTGAATTAAAAAAAATATTTAAAAAATATATTTCATTTTTTTTATTTACTTCCGTCATTATGGACGGGTTATTGATAGTAGTAATTCAGAATTCACGACAGTGCTTGATATATTACTTTGAACTTCCTTTCGATTTATCTAAACATGAGTATGTATCTTATCTGGCGGAGACCGGGGTCGCATTTTTCTAGGCTCCGCCCGGGTGCTAACAACCCTCGATACGCCACTGTAGTGCAGTCTCTGCATTTCCTTGATGGTATTTGAGTTTGCAATGACCGGTTTTCATTCTGATAAGCATCCCGGTTGAAATGAAGAACATTGAGCAGTGTTCTTCGATGTCCATCCTAGTAAATCGCCAAAAGTCGTCAGGGTCAGGATTGAGGTTAATGTTTAAGGTTAGGTTTAGAATATCTAAACCCCTAACCTTCTTTACTGCGTCTCTGAATTCTTTTGTTAGGCCGTATGGGACAGACGGTCGACTGTTCTTTATTTAAACCATACATCCTTTAATCTCTTCTTTAGTCCAGTTTTTCTTTAACTTTTTTTTTTTTTAAAGTTCCTTTAGAGAAACTCCCGCCCCTGCCTTCTCCTCTCTTCTTGGTAACAAGTAAAAAGCTTCTGCTGTATCGGATTATGGGTGCTCCTTACGCCATTTTTCTGAAGTTATTTTTGATTATTTGATTTTGATCACTTCATATGTTGGCCTGTCTTCAGATTGGATTGTGCTTCCTCCTTCTGTGGCAAGTCTGTCTGTTTCCTCATGTCCATATGTCTTGCAGTGGTCAAGGATCTGTTTCCTCATGTCCATATGTCTTGCAGTGGTCAAGGATCTGCTTCCTCATGTCCATATATCTTGCAATGGGCAAGGATCAAGTGTACTTGTAAAAACAGATAAATGTTAGTCTCATGCCGCTTTAGCCGTAGGGTGGTCAAGTGTTAGAAACTTCACTGTAGCAGGTCCAGGGTTTTTATGAGATAGAATTACCAGTTCAATTCCTAGCTGCTTTTGGCTTCACTAACTGAAGAGCAGAGCCAGGTACCCATTTTACTTTGCTGAATTTATAAGAGAGCTGCTGAGTGGTAGCTTTGTCTCCTGCAGCCAAGTTGAGGGAGAAACTGTATGGAGACGAGAGAAGCCTGAGACGTGCCGCCAACTTTATGAGATAGATGTGGTTATTTGAGAGGGAACAAAGAAGGAGACTCCCTTAACCTGCCGTAAAAATTTACTTTTACCTTTTACTACAGGATAACACACTAATGAAAAAACAACATACCACCTTCCTCACCTGATAGTATCTGTTTTTTCATCTTCTCGACATATTTACCTCATGTAAACAGTGTTATTTCCCCTCTCCCCCCCCCCCCCCCCCCTAGTTTACCCTAAACCCCCCCCCCCCCCCTGTTTTTTATTCCCCTTAGCTCAGAACTTTTTCTGTCTGTTTGTCTGACCTGTGGATTACTTCTGTGGTTTTAGCTCATTTATCACAGCAAGAGCAGCATAAGAAAGGTGGCCACCTGTCTACTGAGATATGAAGGTGAGACATTGTTAAGCTGGGCAGTAGAAAGTTCTGCAATAGTCACGTTTGCAGTTTGTTGTTTAAGATTTCCCTTTCATTAATGGGTGTTTGCTTAGAACAGAATATGGCGATTAAAAGAAATGAAGTCCAGCAGACAAAAAGAAAATTTTCAACTGAAATATCAGGTCACATATTACTGGCTCTGAAACCACAACAACTGCAGCCTAGAAATTACATTATTTTATAAATCAGTCTAGAATATAAGAATTGCGTAGAATAGAAGAATTGAAATGGTATGACAAGATCACCAATGTGGAACTGATGACAAGATCACCAATTTGGAACTGATGACAAGATCACCAATGTGGAACTGATGACAAGATCACTGTTGCGCACATATTTTTGTATGGCGAACAGATTACAGTCGATACGCTTACAAATGGAAAATGTAACTATTTGTTTGATAAAAAAATATTTATTTATGAATTTACGACTTTTAACTAATGGGAGAGAACTCAGAATAGTAAATGTGTATTTATTCTTTGAGTGATCGGTCCCTGTTTCGTTTCTGTATAGCGAACAAGCGTAGGAATCTGGATCTATATCATTTTATGTCCATTATAGCTAGAAACAGATTGTTCATGCTTAAGGTTTTGGCAGGAATATTGAAAGTCCGAATCTAGGTTTACTACTTGTCTGTTTGAGACGATTCGGTCTTATATCATGTTATCTTGGTATGTCTTGGCTGGATTATTTGTTCTTGCACTCTCAGCGGATGAAGATAAGTTAGTGTGTCCTTCGGTTATGGAGAGAAACCGGGACGAGACGTCATGTCGATCTGTCCAAAGTTTTTGTGATCTCAAGTTATCATGGGGAAGAAGATAGTGTCTTCCAGGACTGTTTAGTCTTTGTGTTCTCCATTATTGTTCCTATAACACCAGGAGAGTGTTTTTGTGCTTGCTTGTTATTCTATGCCAAGGTAAACGTACTTTTACTGACTTCGTTCGTTTCTAGGCTTACGATGGGCAGATGTCTACATTGAATCTAACCATGTCAATATGTCTGTATGACATGTTGTCTAGCAGCACCGATAATGTTTCCACGCAGCAATTATGAGGACAGATTATGCTGATATTGGTGGAAACTTTGATGTCTTTACAAAGTGAATCTTTCTAGAAGTTTTTGTCGTCTCACTGTTATGTGAGCGATGTTAAGGACCAGGATCTTCGCCATCTTGGAATCCAAATTATTGTCAGTCATTCATCAGAGAACAGGGATGCCCCTTACTACCCGATAATGATTCAGAGGTCACATTTATGAAAGAAAGATCTATTATGGGTGATTTAGCATTGACTCAGAAGATATTTTTGAATGCTATTTAAAGGAATCTCCGCTAGGGTACAAGCTACACTTATGCTAAGAGAGGTTCTGTCTAGGAGTCACCACGAACATTATTTACGAACTGACATGATTTGTCAGTAAGACCTGATGTATATTTGTATAAGCTATGGAACTCTGAATGCTTGTCTACGAACGTTCCATTATGATATTATCCAGCAGGAATGCTAACTTAAGATGATACACCATTGATCAACATTATGCTGTTTATGTCGACATTTGTTCCTGTAACCATACATGTACTGTCCAAGTGTGCGTCTTATTAAACACTATAAAAAGACCACAGTAGTTCCAGTAATCCTTGACTTCTAAATGTGAGAGTATGAGCACATCATTACCAACTTGTCAACTCGATAGAACCATTGCTGCATTCGCGTATTGACACTCATATTTACGCTCATTGTCTGTACTACATTCTTGTCGGGGCCTCATCACGTTCCGGGACAAGGTGACCTGTATGACCAACACTGTGCCGGGTTTGAGTTGACTACGTACTCCTGTCAGGCAGACGAGTACACATAAACATTCACTACCATTCTACCCATACATACGAAAGAATACAGTGATATACAACAACCAAGCGTTTACAGTAGGGACCAAGGCTACTTTACAGTAATGAAAACAAGTCTTTACAGCGGTGGCCACTATACCCATTACAAGAGATTGTAAACAGAACAACAATACTTCACAGTGGTAGACCATAAACAACCTCTTTACAGTGGTGGGCCAGCTTCCTGGGTCAACCTGCACAGTGGACATTTGGAGAAGTCAGCTACTGAGACCAGACCATTCCTTGTGGCCTGTTACGACACACGTGAACGCCAGCAGTACAACTCTACAGTCGATGTCAGCGTGACCTGTCCTATCGAGCATATACGGTAACTAGGTCAGCGTTTGTTGGACATTTGCCATTGAACTGACAGCGTTATACAGCAAGTGTGTTTGGAAAGACAGCATTACACATCAGTGTTGGAGCATATATTTGACAGTGTTTGCGAAATGTACAGTGCAACTGAAGCGAGAAGTCTTACTTGTGATTCTTAGGAACTGTAAACAGTGGATTCTCCTGCACTGCCATAGTTTGTGTTGAACTTTAATGATTTAGGCCAGAATTAATTATTTAATAAAGTACCATACTACTGTACCATTATTCCATATACTGAGCCTTCTCCGCAACACATTCTATCTGCAACATATTATATTATAATTATTTATGCTATATGTACATTTATGTTTACATGTTTATATGTGATATTTGTTTGTATTCTGCGGGTTGTTGTTTTGGTTGGGCGGTGACACACAACAGAGTATCCCACGTGATAGAGGGTCTGATGTGTGCGTTTCTATAGGTGCAATTTTCTTGATTGAAAATTTGCTGCGACAACTGTTGCTATTAGTGTTAGTTGTGAAGACTGTACTCATTGTTGTTTTGTAATATTCCTCTGTTCTTTAGTTTGTTTTGATTTGTTTGTAATTTGTTGGTCTACCCTTTTCTATCTTTCAGTTCTATACACAATTTATATTTATACACTGTGGCGTTATTTGTGTTGTTATCCTCTTGCGGTTGTCATCACAGATTCTGTGATTATTTTTTTCATTGTTTTTCCCATTTGATTTATTTGATTTCCGCAAATGTTTTCATGTTCTCTTGTATAATTGTTTTGTTGTGTTCTTGATCGACATACACTATTTAAAATATAGTTGATCATATGAATTTATGTGAAAGAATCAACTGATGATTAATTGCTGTTACTAAAGGTACACAGTTGATTAGATAAGACACTATTTCTTGTGCATTGCACTTATGTTATAGAGTGTACCAGCAATTTATAATTGTTATTATACAAAGAAATATACAAGACCTTGATAAGGCTTGTCTCACACAGACATTGTGATAGTGTGCTGATTAATCAAGTGATTAAGAACTTTTTGCTATATTACCTTGAAATATATTTTATTATTATTGTTTCAAGGGACATCATGTCTACATTAGAATACTTTATTGCACAAGGGAGATCCCTTGATAAAACTAGTATAGACTTAGAACAATGGGCAGTTGCTCAATATGACAAAGCATTAGCTGCAGAAGAGAGAAAAGCTGCTGCTGAAGAGAGAAGAGCTGCTGCTGCTGCTGAAGAGAGAAAAGCTGCTGCTGTTGCTGAAGAGAGAAAAGCTGCTGCAGAAGAAAAAAAAGCTCTGGCTGAAGAGAAAAGATTAGAAAGAGAAGCTGAACAGAAGAAATTGCAGATACAGACTGAGGAAAAAAGATTCCAGATGGAAATGGAAAAAGAAAAAAGAAAAGATGAAGCTGCTGCAGAAGAGAGAAAAGCAATGAGAGAACATGAACACCAAAAAGAACTTTTAGCATTTGAGTTAGAAAAGTTAAAATTAACAAACATAAGTAATGTTAATCAAGCATCTGGTGGTAATGGTAAACCCTTTACTTACAAAGTCAAGGTACCAGCGTTCACTTCTGCCAGTGATGACATAACATTCTGTCTTGATAGATTTGAACGTGCTTGTCGAGCTCATAATGTGGATAAATCACAATATGCTAATCAGTTGTCTGAGAATTTAAAAGGTGATTCTCTGACGAGTTTAAGTTTGGTTGAAGAAACTGACAAGGATAATTATGAGGTTATTAGGGCAGCCTTGATAAAGAAATACCAGTTATCTGAGGAAGGTTACCATATTTTGTTTAAAAGAATGGTACCTGAATCAGGGGTAGAATTCTCAGAATTCATTGCAAAGACACGTCTTACATTTAATCGTTGGATTGAACTGTCCAAAACAGAAAAGACTTATGAAGCACTTATGGATTTATTGCTCAGGGACAAGATTATGTCAAGCATAAGTAAACCATTCCTTGAATTCCTACATGAGCGTAAACCTAAGACACTAAAAGAAATGGAAGAATATTGTACCCAATACGTCACTGCACATCCAGACGTAGCTATTAGCAATACTAAGGTTAAGGAAGGTATGCCAGTTGCATCAGCAACACCATACAACCCTAATTACTCACACAAATTCCAAGGACCTCAAAACAGGTTTAATAAAAAGGGTAACCATAACAGTTATCAGAACCAAGGTAACCAATCATTTCAGGGTTCTTCTTCGAATATCTGGAGACGAGCCGACAGCCCTCGATTCAGGGGTGGTCATAATTATAGGAACTTCCGCAAAGGAAGTCATTATAGAAACTATCCTAGTTTTCCATCATGGAGACAACAAGATCATAATTACAGAGATACTCATTATAATGAATATGATAATAGTAACCAGGGGAATTATGACTCAAACCCAAATAGGGGTTACAATAGAGGAAACAATGATAATTACAGGGGTAATAATAACAGAGGTAGACCCCAACATAAAAAACAAAAATCTCATTATCATGCAAACTCTGCACAGCAAGAGTCCCATGATGCCTATAAACAAAATAAAGATAATGATGACTCTAACAATATGGCATGTGCCGCTTTCGATTTTGGGAGAGCATCTCAGTGCCCCCAATGCAAAACATTATTCGAACCAACTAAGGTGTCCACTTTAATTTGTGGCCATCCTCTTCCCGCTCTTCCCGCGTCAATCGCGCATGATGGAAGAGGTTCTCTTGTCTTACACAAAGGTTTAGTAAATGACAATCCAGTTTCATTGCTTTTTGATTCTGGATGCACCACAATTGGTGTTAGGCAGTCACTCATAGATCCTTCTCGTGCTACAGGCAAAGTAGTCAAATGTGTAACATTTGGCGGCACCATAGAGAAATACTCTACTGCTATCATTAGGATCGCTACTCCTTTCTTTACAGGAGATGTACACGCATGTCTTCTGCCGAATCCGATCGCTGATCTTATCATCGGTCGCATTCACGGAGTCAAAGAATGCACTCCGCAACAAATTTCCGTTTGGGAAAATCAAAATATGCAAACTGCTAATGCTGTAGTCACTAGAGCTCAAGCTCTCAATATGCCTGAAACTTCATCTACTGAAGATAATGAAATGCATAACCAAGATTATCCCTTGGTAATTTCTCGTGACTCGTTTATAAAACAACAAGAAGAGGATCCGACTCTTAAGAAATTCTTCACTCTTGCAACGAAAGGTGATCCGAATAAAGATTCAAAGTGTAAATCTTGGATTACAATGAAGAATGGCGTACTTGTACGTATGGTGCAAGACTCCAACAAGTCAAGTCATTCTCAGATTCTTGTACCCAAGAAGTTGAGAGTTAAAATCTTACAACATGCACACGACTCTCAGTGTGCTGGACACATGGGTTTTTCCCGTACAAAGTCAAGAGTTCTTGCGGCTTTCTTTTGGCCTTTTGTGAACAAGGACATACGGATCTATTGTCGATCTTGTATAGTATGTCAAGAAGTCAAATCCAAAGGTCCTCGTCATGCTGCACCTATTCAGGCTGCAGACATTCCTATTCGACCATTTCAGAAAATGGCGATAGACATCATTGGTCCATTTAAGATCAAATCTGCTAGAGGACATCAGTTTATCTTAACGTGTGTGGACATGTGCACACGTTGGCCAGAGGCTATCCCTCTGAAGAGCATTACTACTGCTGACATTGCAGATGCTCTTTGGCTTATATTTTCTCGTCTGGGATTTCCCGGAGAAATATTATCAGATCATGGCACCCAACTAATATCGGATACCATGTCTCAAGTAATGTCTACTCTCCAGATAGAGAGATCTTTGAGCAGTATCTATCACCCAATGTCGAATGGGATGGTAGAACGCCTTAATAGAACACTCAAAAACTTACTAGGGAAGATAACTGAGGATCATCCTCAAGATTGGGACAGGGTTCTACCCGCGGCTCTCTTCGCTTACAGAGAGGTCCACAATGAACATACAGGTTTTTCTCCCTTTGAACTTGTCTTTGGCGCGCGACCGCGCGGCCCTATGTCTTTGCTTCATGATCTCATAACAGCGGACAATATTGACGATGACACAAAATCCTCTTACGAATATATCATCGCGCTGAGAGAAAAAATTATCGAAGCATGCAAATTAGAAACGTCCTCTTCTGAATTTGCTAAACAGAAGGCAAGGCAATTTGCTAATAAGAAAAGAACTTTACGACAACTTTGTCCTGGTGACAAAGCATTTGTTTTGCTACCTTGTAGGGAAAACAGACTTCTTATTTCTTGGAAAGGTCCGTACGATATAATCTCGAAAATTTCCGATGTTGACTACATTTTCGATATTGATGGGAAGCGTAAAACCTTCCACATCAATATGCTTACGGAATTCCATGAACGTCCGGATTATTTACAACTATTTATCAGGCAACGGACGATTCACCTGTCCAACATGGTCATTACTCATCACTGTCTGTAATACAGGATGAGGAAACAAGTTTTTCGGATGTTAATCTTCCGCTTCCGATGATTCCACTTCATTCTAGTGAATCATGGAAAAATGTTACTGTTTCTCCCGATTTATCTCTAGGAGAACAGCGACAAGTTTCGACTATGTTACAAACATTTCAGGATGTCCTTACTGACATTCCTGGACAAACTCATGTCATTGAACATGACATTATTCTAACTGACCATAATCCTATTAGAGTCAGACCTTATCCTATTCCTATACATTTTCAAGCTCAGGTTGAGAAGGAGTTGGATGAGATGATAGATTTAAAAATAATTGAACCATCCACTTCTGCGTATTCTTCGCCGATGGTTATTGTCCGTAAAAAAGACAATAACATACGCCTTTGCGTTGACTATCGCAAATTGAATCAAGTCACGAAGTTTGATGCTGAACCTATGCCTTTACTAGAAGAACTACTTACTAAGCTTTCTAAATCGCATTTTTTCACTAAACTTGATTTGTCTAAAGGATATTGGCAAGTTCCATTATCCGAACGCGCCAAACCTCTTACCGCTTTTTCTACTCCTAGAGGCCTTTTCCATGGAATTTTATGCCTTTCGGCCTTATGAACGCACCAGCTACATTCGTACGCATGATGCGTAGAATTCTATCCTATCGGTCAGATGTCATTGCGTACCTAAACGACATCTGTCTTTTCAGCGATACTTGGGAAGATCACTATTCAGGGTTAGTTGAATTGTTATCAACTCTACGCGAGTATAACCTGTAGCAAAACCATCTAAAGCTTGTATTGGTTTTAGCGAAATTGCTTTCCTGGGCCATCGAGTAGGTCACGGTTTCCTGAAGACAGAGGACCATAATATCACTAAGATACTTAACATCTCTATCCCTAAGACTAAAAAGCAAGTGCGAAGTCTCTTAGGTCTTATACAATTCTATGGACGATTCATTCCGAATCTGTCCTCAATCATGGCACCTCTTTCTACCTTGCTAAAGAAAGGGTCTCCTAATATAGTCCATTGGACTCAAGAATGTCAATCCTCTTTGGATAAGATCAAAACTATGTTTTCAACACCACCTATTTTAGTGTTACCTACTACAGATAAGACATTTGTTCTTCGTAGTGACGCTTCATCCACTGGGATTGGAGCGGCACTAATGCAAGAGTAGTCTGGAACTCTGCATCCTGTAATGTACATATCCAGAAAACTTAATGCTGCAGAAAGGAATTACTCGGTTTTAGACCGTGAATTATTGGCAATGGTTTGGTCAATTCTCAAACTTCAAAGATTCCTTCTTGGTGCGCATTTCATAGTGGAAACTGACCAAAAAGCTCTTATGGCTATCCAAAGTAAGAACTTGAAGAGCTCGAGATCAACTCGATATGCAATTGCTCTTCAACCTTTTCATTTCTCGGTACGAGCTATCCGTGGTTCAGAAAATGTGATAGCGGACATTCTGTCGAGATGCCCACATGATGCCACTTAACTGTTAAATCTTGGACTTTCCTAACAAGTATAACTTTACAACAGTTATTCTTTTTCTTCTATATCAAAATATGTACACATTTGTAATATATGATATGGTGATTGTATAAATCACTTATTTTGATTCACAGTTAATTCTTTGATGATGTTTCTTTTGCCAATCGTGAACTTAGGATACTAATATGAAATCGTCATTGAAATTATTGTATGCATTGTGTCATTACCAATATGGTAGTAAGCATTGGTGGCAACTCCCTGGAAATATTTACACTTAGAGAAATACTTTCTCTGAGATGTTGAGATATATATTCTCACCAGTCGATCTATAATGCGACTTTGCCTTAATTTGGCTTGATAAATTCTTGATATTTCTCATCTGCGCATTATAGGTGCGTTAAGGGCCTATTTTACGTGGCTCTCAGAGAAAAGAAAAAAAATTTCTTTTTTTTTCCCCGGGGGTTGCGGTAGTCTGTTGCGCACATATTTTTGTATGGCGAACAGATTACAGTCGATACGCTTACAAATGGAAAATGTAACTATTTGTTTGATAAAAAAAATATTTATTTATGAATTTACGACTTTTATCTAATGGGAGAGAACTCAGAATAGTAAATGTGTATTTATTCTTTGAGTGATCGGTCCCTGTTTCGTTTCTGTATAGCGAACAAGCGTAGGAATCTGGATCTATATCATTTTATGTCCATTATAGCTAGAAACAGATTGTTCATGCTTAAGGTTTTGGCAGGAATATTGAAAGTCCGAATCTAGGTTTACTACTTGTCTGTTTGAGACGATTCGGTCTTATATCATGTTATCTTGGTATGTCTTGGCTGGATTATTTGTTCTTGCACTCTCAGCGGATGAAGATAAGTTAGTGTGTCCTTCGGTTATGGAGAGAAACCGGGGCGAGACGTCATGTCGATGTGTCCAAAGATTTTGTGATCTCAAGTTATCATGGGGAAGAAGATAGTGTCTTCCAGGACTGTTTAGTCTTTGTGCTCCCCATTATTGATCCTATAACACCAGGAGAGTGTTTTTGTGCTTGCTTGTTATTCTATGCCAAGGTAAACGTACTTTTACTGACTTCGTTCGTTTCTAGGCTTACGATGGGCAGATGTCTACATTGAATCTAACCATGTCAATATGTCTGTATGACATGTTGTCTAGCAGCACCGATAATGTTTCCACGCAGCAATTATGAGGACAGATTATGCTGATATTGGTGGAAACTTTGATGTCTTTACAAAGAGAATCTTTCTAGAAGTTTTTGTCGTCTCACTGTTATGTGAGCGATGTTAAGGACCAGGATCTTCGCCATCTTGGAATAAAAATTATTGTCAGTCATTCATCAGAGAACAGGGGTGCCCCTTACTACCCAATAATGATTCAGAGGTCACATTTATGAAAGAAAGATCTATTATGGGTGATTTAGCATTGACTCAGAAGATATTTTTGAATGCTATTTAAAGGAATCTCCGCTAGGGTACAAGCTACACTTATGCTAAGAGAGGTTCTGTCTAGGAGTCACCACGAACATTATTTACGAACTGACATGATTTGTCAGTAAGACCTGATGTATATTTGTATAAGCTATGGAACTCTGAATGCTTGTCTACGAACGTTCCATTATGATATTATCCAGCAGGAATGCTAACTTAAGATGATACACCATTGATCAACATTATGCTGTTTATGTCGACATTTGTTCCTGTAACCATACATGTACTGTCCAAGTGTGCGTCTTATTAAACACTATAAAAAGACCACAGTAGTTCCAGTAATCCTTGACTTCTAAATGTGAGAGTATGAGCACATCACTACCAACTTGTCAACTCGATAGAACCATTGCTGCATGGGGGAGTGGGGGAGGGGGGGTGTGATTTTGGTAGGGGGGGGGGGGGGGGGGGGGGGGGGGGGGGGGGGGGGTTATGGGGGGGGGGGGGGGGGGGGGGGGGGGGGGGGGGGGGGGGGGGGGGGGGGTGGGGGGGGGGGGGGGGGGGGGGGGGGGGGGGGGGGGGGGGTGGGGAGGGGTGAAAAGGTGGGGTGGTGGGGGTGGGGGTGGGTGGGGGGGGGGTGGGGGGGGGGGGGGGGGGGGGGGGGGGTGGTGGAGTGGAGTTTGTGGTGGTTTCAGTGGTGTTTGTGTTGGTGTTCTGGTGGTGTGGGGATTTGTGGTGGGGGGTGGGGTGGGGTGTGGGGGGGTGGTATGGTGGTTGGTAATTGGGGGTGTTTTTATTGTTGTTGTAGTGTTGTGTTTGAATGGTGGGTGGGGTGTTTTTTTTTTGTTTGTGTTGTTTTGTTTTTGTTTGTGTGTTTGGGTTTTTGTTTGTGTTGTTGTTATTTTTTTTGTATGTTTGG